>JANUWF010002228.1:0-32530 GCA_026120185.1 Voacanga thouarsii | reverse complement strand
CTCGGTGCGTGTGTTGCTATGGGCTTGGGCCGCGTGGGTCGGCGGTGGCAGGGGCGACTACTCGGTGGCTATAATGCTATAGATGAGATGAGGTTAAGGATGAATGGAGAAGAGGAAGAAAGTGAGGACTGAAGAGAAGAGGAAGACGGCATCAGCTATAGATGAGATAGGGTGAGATAGGGTAAGAGGAAAAAAAACCCTTAAAATATATCAATATATAATATATTATATATTTATATATTATATTATATATATTATATATATTATATTATATATATATAATATAACATATAATATATTTTCAATTGATATATTTCGGTTGGTAATCAGTTGGTAAAATTTTTTCCATTAAATTACCAACCGATTACCAACTAATAATGTACCGACCGAGTGTTATCAGTTGGTATTCGGTTGGTATATATTTTCCCGCCAAATTACCAACCGATTACCAACTAACTATTTACCAACCAATTATGTTTGTTGGTAAGTGGTTGGAAAAGTTTTAAATTTTCCCAATTTTCATTTCGGTTGGTAATCGGTCGGTAATCGGTTGGTAAGTACCGACCGACGTGGTCAGTTGGTAATAGTTAGTTGGTAAATTACATTTTTCTAGTAGTGTTTTTTCAAATGACAGGTATTTGCATCACTTGAAAATCAAGGTGAAAAATAAGGTTAGAGTTGAAGGATCAATCTGCAATGCTTATCTCATTGAAGAAGCATCCACTTTCTTCTCTTATTATTTTGAGCCACGTGTACAAACAAAATGTACAAATATAGCGCGTAATGAAGAGGGAGAACGATTGGAGAGGGTGCATGAACCTGGGCTATCAATCTGCAATGTTCAAGGAAGGGTGATAGGACGGATTCGAACCCAGTTCCTTACCTCTGAAGAATTCATTGCAGTAAGAATTTATATGTTGCTTAATTGTGGTGAAGTGTAGCCATACATTGAGTACGAGCTATTGCTTTATATATCTTATACAATAAATGAAGATCTTGTAATGATTTTGACATATTATACTTCTAACGTATTACAGGGCATTCACGGCACACTTACGAAGATTGGCTCTGACTATATCTGAGATAGAAATCAATAGAAAAATCAGCCTTGAATTTGCAGAATGGTTTAGTGGATATGTAATGTTACATATGTTAATAACTTGCATTTAGAACTCCATTGGGGATTCAATCAATTTCGTAATGCCATAACTTTAATTTTATGTAACATTAACTTGTTTATTTTTTTTTTAGGTACAAGATCTAGAAAATATGGTTACAAATGAATGCTTGAGAAACTTTGCTTGGGGTCCGTCAAGGCAAGTGAAATCATATAGTGGGTACATAGTTAATGGTTATTGGTTTCACACTAATGATTATGCAGAGGGAAAGAAAATAGTGAATAGTGGTGTGTGCGTGAAAGGGATTGGAAATGACGCATCAGGACCTGATTACTATGTAGTGTTAAATGAAATTATTGAAGTGTAGGTTCCTGGTAATCCACAACAAAGCGCTATTCTTTTTAAATGTCACTGGTATGATCAAACATTGAATTGTGGTACCAGGGTACATCCACAGTATAATCTTGTAGAAATTAACCACAGAAGGATCTATGCCAACTATGATCCATTTGTTCTAGCTCAACAAGTTAGCCAAGTGTATTATGCATCATATCCAGGGAGTATGAGGCCAAGATTGATTGGTTGGCAGTTTGTAAAACCAAAACTTGGCATATAATAGATGCACCCGTGGTTGATAGAGCTTATCAGGAAGAAGTAGATGCCACTGACGAAGTTAACATATCATTATTTGTTGATCTTGGTATTCTGACGCATGAGAATGGTATGAATAAAATGTTGGATGTTCAAGATAAGGCTATAATGGCAAGGGAAAATTCTCCTATAAATGAAGACGAAGAAGATGAAGATGAATAGGATACGAATAGCGATACCTCAATAGATGACGATGAGTCTGTATCGGAGAATGATTCTAGTGATTAGGCTTGATTTAAATTAATTTACAAATAATATAGTTAATGGTGAGGGATTCCTGAAATCTATTACATCATTACTATCCCATGTCAAATTTTAATTTATAATTTATTTAGGCCTCATTTAAATTCATTTACTATTTATTTGTTTCACGTTTCAAAATCTTTTAATTTCTTTTATTTTAAATTCCATCACGTGTCAAATTTTATCTAATTGTCGAGAATCTCATCTCCTTCTATTTTTGCAGGAATCTTTCGTTTAGACTTACATAGGCCGGAGAAAAAGAGATAGATAAAACATAAGGTGACTATATCTATGTCTGGTGTTATATGGTGTATCCATATACATGCTTGCTATCCATATGACTTTTTTATAAGTCCTTATTATATTCTTTTGTGGTGTATTATTGTTGTATTAACAGACAATTCACAAGGACAGAGGCATTTATAATTTTTTGCTTGGTTTTAACTATATCTAACATTTTAATTGGAACCCCGTGAGTGATGGGTGATCATTCCTCGTGAGTGATGGGTGATCGCTCCTCTTGCGTAATGGGTGATTACCCCTAGTTATCTTTTGGATTTTTCTATATTTGAAAGATCTATCTTTGTTGTTTGTAACATCATTTTGATTGTCAAATCTTGAGGTGGCCTTGTGCCTAGAAAATGTCCAACTATAGGGCAGACTTTGTCAAAATTTTTGTAAAATTCAATTCACAATGACAATGTTTATTTTGACATATCTATCATTATCATACTATTATTCTATTGCTTTAAATTAGCTAATAGATATAACGTTTCAATGTTATTATTCTTTTATCATTTTTATACACTGTTATTTACATCCTTCTTTTGAAGTGTCCACGGTCTTTATTAGTTACTTATTTTTCTTTTTTTATCTCCTTTAACAATGTCTTCTAATGAAGGGTCATTGAGGGAGGGGAGTCAGGAGTGTCAGGAGCCTTATACTCCATCCCCTACTCAGCTACCTCAGCTTTCTGTGCCTTGATCTTTACATGGCTCTGTTGGAGGCGAGGGAGTACCATCCCCATCTTTTCAATCATCCACTGCCTCAGCTTCGCATTCTGTTGGGTGGCAAATTTCGGACTCTTGACCTTGGATTGTTCCACGGGGAAACGGGTGAGTAACATATTCATACTTTGTAACATGTTAAGTATTTGTTCAATTATTTTTTTTTTTTGGAGATTAACATAACTCTATTGTACATTGTCATTGCACCAAAAATAGATTCGCCGGCTCGAACAAATGTGTCCGAAAAATTTCAAATATAATATAGTAGTATTTCACTGGTTCGTATCCGACATACACGCATGTCCCGATAACCGTGTGAGACTTATGGTTTCAAGAATTTGGGGTAAGCAATTTCTGAGTATTTTTTTTGTTGACTAAATACTATGTTATATGTTAATCAGAATTCTTAATCGTGATCATGCAGAAATATTTTCGATGGAGGGATGACTATGCTATCCAAATTTGATCAATTTGGGAAAAAAAGTGTCGGACGCGATTTTCGGATATAATGTCTAGGCCGAGGAAGAGGGATGGTTGGGTATGTCCTCATTGGATAGAGGCTCAGTATTGGAATAACATTTGCGAGTATTGGAGTTCTGAGAAGTATTAAAAGCTCTCATCCACCAACAAAAAGAATCGCGGAAATAGCTGCACCCATACTGGAGTGTCTATCTCGTTCACAGAACACGAGGACCGTTTGGTAGTTCATTTCCACTTAATTATTTATTATTCTAAATTGCTTTGAAATAAATTTATATAAGATTGTAATAATTGTGTTTTGTTAACATAAATGTAGCGGGCTAAGGAGGGGAGTTCTTTTAGCTACACAAACATGTTCGAGACATTGCATGTCTTTCAGAGCGGGCCACAAAAGGGCTAGTTTGTCAGTGAGCGATCTCGTCAGACTTTGGTAGTATATAGATTAAATATGTTAAAAAATTTTTATATTGCATGAAATTCGTATTTTAGTTTGATAATTACTACTGACGATTCCTTTTTTTTTTTTTTTAGGATGATGTGCAAATTCTCATACAGAGCACTCCTCAGTTTGAGTCTAGTGACTCTGTAAACTCTGTTGTTCCTTTTGATGAAAAAGCCATGTTCGTAAAGGCACAAGGTGGGTTCAAAAGGGGACGAGTTTATGGGTTAGGCTCAGAGGCGACACAAGTTTGATCTAGATTGTCTCAAAGTGGACCGCATACATCTTCCACTACACCAACTGATATCGGACATTTAGTAGAGCAAAGGGTTCAGCAGGCCGAGTGGAGATTCAATCAACAAATAGACTTATACCGAGACTTTATGAGGCAATAACACTCTACATTTGGTGGTTTGATAGAAGCTATGTCGAACAAAGTGGGCATTCCCGCACCATCTATGCCATCCAAAGAGGAGATAGAAGTGCACATAGCAGCTGCTAATGTTGAAGATAAAGATCCCAATGCTGACGATGGATTTGATGCAGCTGATGAGCACCTAGGCCCACGTAGGGGCTCTCGATCCCCTCCCCCACCCCTTTCTGCAGTTGCTCCTTCTTTAGCTACATAGACTTTATTGTACTTATTTCTATACTCTTTATACACTGTTACTTATTTCTGTGAACTATTACTTTTTTAGATACTTATTTTGTATTGATATTATATTATGTTTCAAAATTTTAATTATATTTATTCGGGCTTAGTTTCAATTTTTTATGTTATTTTTTGGATTATGAACATAGTTTTGGCATTTGCTTATGTAGTGTTTCAGGACTGATTTACAGGGAACTAATAATTTAAAATAAATATAATAATAGAAAATTAAAAAAAATTCTCACAAAATCCTCGCACATTTGTGATGATTTAGCGAGGGCTAGAAAACTTCGTCACAAACTGTGACAAGTTTGTGACAATTTTGCGATGGCGACAATAACCCTCACAAATCGCGACGATTTTGCGAGGGAACAAAAATTCCTTACAAAATCATCGCAAGTTGCGATGATGTTATATCCATTGCAAAACCCTTGCAATTTGCGAGGGTTTTGCGACGGCCAAAGAAGTCCCTCGCAAAACCGTCGCAATTTGCGACGATTTTGCGAGGGTCACGACTTAGGGGTTAACAATTCCCTCGCAAAAGGGTTTTGCGAGGGCTGAAAAAGTCCCTCGCAAAACCGTCAAAAATTGCAACGGTTTTGTGAGGGCCACGACTTGGAGGTTAACACTTCCCTCGCAAAACCCTCATAGTTTGTAAGGGTTTTGCGAGGGCCGAAAAAGTCCCTCGCAAAATCATCGGAATTTGTGACGATTTTGCGAGGGCCACTACTTGAGGGGTTAACACTTCCCTCGCAAAACCCTCGCAATTTGCGGCGGTTTTGTGAGGGCTAAGTCCCTCGTAATTTGAGATGATTTTGCGAGGGCCTTGTCCCTCGCAATGAGCGAAGATGTTGCAAAGACCCTCGCAAAACCGTCACAATTTGTAAGGATTTTGCTACGGACAATTGTTTCGTCGCAAAACGGTAGCAAATTTCCTTAGTTTGACCAAAAATATTCGTCGCAAAATCGTCTCAATTTGCGTTGGTTTTTTCTTGCCCTCGCAAAAATTGTCGCAAATAGTTACGGTTTCTCTTAGCCGTCACAAATTGTGAGGATATTTTTTGCGACGGCCAAAACCGTAGCAAACCGGGTCAGCGACGGTTTTTGGCTATCGTAAAAACTTAGTTTTCTTGTAGTGTTTTTCCAGCAGCTCCTACTGCCAAGACTATCGCAGATGATTCCGCTGATACGGGTCAAGGGACAACAAGTCCTATCCTAGTAGATACTCCTCAACAAGAAGATGAACCCGTTGTTGTTTCGGTTCAGTCAGTTGCAACATCAGATGATCTACAACAATGCATTGTTCTACCTACTCAGTCGGCAACAGTGAGTGGCGGCTGTCCTGCTGTGAACCCCAAGAGCGGTACTGACACAATAGGAAAAATCGCCATTTGCGACGGCCAAAAATCGTCGCAAAACCGTCGCTGACCGTTTTTGCGACGGTTTTAGCCGTCGCAAAAAACGACGTCGCAATTTGCGACGGCCATGGGAAACCGTCGCAAATTGCGACGGTTTTGCGAGGGCAAAAAAAATTCGTTGCTATTTACGACGGTTTTGCGAGGATTTTGCGACGAATATTTTTTGGTCAAACTTCACCAGAGGAACAATTTTTGCGACGGTTTTGCGACGAAAAACAGTGACCCTCGCAAAACCGTCGCAAATTGCGACGGTTTTGCGAGGGGAGAATTAACCCCAAGTCGTGACCCTCGCAAAACCATCGCAATTTGCGAGGGTTTTGCGAGGGCCAACCTTGTGCCCTCGCAAAACCCTCGCAAATTGCGACGGTTTTGCGAGGGAGAATTAACCCCAAGTCGTGACCCTCGCAAAACCGTCGCAATTTGCGAGGGTTTTGCGAGGGCCACGACTTGAGCCCTCGCAAAACCCTCGCAAATTGCGACGGTTTTGCAATAAATTTTTTTATTATTATATTTATTTTAAATTATTACCCTATAAATCAACCCTGAAATATTATACAAATAAATATCAACACTATGTTCATAATCCAAAAAAATACTATAAAAAATTAAAAATAAACCCAAATAAATATAATTAAATATTAAAATATAATATAAAATACATAATAAGTATCTAAAAAAGTAAAATAATTCACAAAAATAAGTAATAGTGTATAAAGAGTATAAAAATAAATATAACAAGTCTATGTAAGCAATGAAGGAGCAATGCAGATGGGGGTGGAGGAGGGGAACGAGAGCCCCTACGTGGGCCCGGTGCTCATCAACTGGATCAAATCCATCGTCAACATTTGGATCTTCATCTTCAACATTAGCGACCGCAATGCACGCTTCTATCTCCTCTATGGATGGCATAGATGGTGCAGGAATACCCATTTTGTCCGACATAGTCGCCATCCAACCACCAAATGTAGACTCGTCGTTGCCTCATGAAGTCCCGGTACAAGTCTATTTGTCGATTGAATCTCCGCTCAGCCTGTTGAACCCTTTGCTCTACTAGATGTCCAATATCAACTTGTGTAGGAGAAGATGCATGTAGTCCACTTTGAGACAGTCTAGTTCGAACATGTGTCGCCTCCGAGCCTAACCCAAAACTCGTCCCCTTTTGAACCCACCTTGTGCCTTTACAAACATGGCTTTTTCATCAAGAGGAACAACAGAGTTTACGGAGTCACTAGACTCGGATCGAGGAGTGCTCCGTATGAGATTTCGCACCTCATCCTAAAAAAAAAAAAAAGAATTGTCAATAGTAATTATCAAAATAAAATACAAATTCCACACAAGTATAAAGAATTTCAACATATTTAATCTATATAGTACCAATGTCCAGCGAGATCGCTCACCGACAAACCGACCCTTTTGTGGCCCGCTCCGAAAGACAAGTAATGTCTCAAACATGTCTCGTGTAGCTAAAAGAACTCCCTCCTTGGCCCGCTACATTTATGTTAACACAATGTAATCATTACAATCTTACATAAATTTGTAATAAAACAATTTAGATTAATAATTAATTAAGGCATGTAGGTGAATTACCAAACGGTCCTCGTGTTCTCGTGAACGAAATAGACCCTCCAGATATGGGTGCAACTACTCCCACGATTCTTTTTGTTGGTGGATGAGAGCTTCGATACTTCTCTCGATCTCCAGCACTCGCAAATGTCATTCCAATATCGTGCCTCTATCCAATGAGGACATACCCAATCATCCCTCTTCCTCAGCCTAGACATTATGTCCGAAAATAGCGTCCGACACTTCTTTTCCCAAGTTGATCGAATTAGCGAAGCATACTCTTCCCTCCACCGAAAATATTTCTGCATGATCATGATTAAGATTTCTGATTAACATATAACGTAGTACTTAAACGATAAAAAATACTCAAAAATTGCTTACCCCAAATTCTTGAAACCATAAGTCTCGCACGGTTATCGGGACGTGCGTGTATGTCTGATACGAACCAATGAAGTACTCGCTGTATTATATTTGAAATTTCTCGACACATTTGTCCGAGCTGACGAACCTATTTTTGGTGCAATGACAATGTACAATATAGTTATGTTAATCTCAAAAATAATAAAAATAATTGAACTAATAATCAACATCTTACAAAGTATGAATATGTTACTTACTCGTTTCCCCGTGGAACAATCCAAGGTCGGGAGTCCGTAACATGCAACCCAACAGAATGTGAAGTCAAGCAACGGATGATTGAAAAGCCGGGATGGTACTCCCTCATCTCCAATAGAGCCATGTAATGAATGAGGCACTGAAAGCCTTTGTAGCTGAGTAGGGGATGGAGTATAAGGCTCCTGACCCTCCTGACTCCCCTCCCTCAATGATCCTTCATTAGAAGACATTGCTAAAGGAGATGAAAAAAGAAAAATAAGTAACCAATAAAGACGAAGCCCACTCCAAAAGAAGGATGTAAATAACCGTGAATAAAAATGATAAAAGAATAATAACATTGAAACGTTATATCTATTCGTTAGTTTAAAGTAATACAATAATAATGCTTTGTTGATGATGGATATGTCAAAATAAACATTGTACTTGTAAATTGAATTTTAAAAAAAAATTTGACAGAGTCTCCCCTATAATTGGACATTTCCCAGGCACAAGGCCACCTCAAGATTTGACAACCAAAACGCTGTTACAAACAACAAAGACAGATCTTTTAAATATAGAAAAATTCAAAAGATAACTAGGGGTAATCACCCATTACCCAAGAGGAATGATCACCCATCACTCACGGGGAATGATCACCCATCACTCACGGGGTTCCAATTAAAATGTTAGATATAGTTAAAATCAAGCTAAAAATTATAAATGCCTCTGTCCTTGTGAATTGTCCGTCAATACAAAGCAACAATACAATATATAAACTACCTTGTTGTTTACACCACAAAAGAATATAATAAGGAATAACAAAAATCCTTCGAGCTCGTACAAGTCTAAACGAAAGATTCCTGCAAAAAAAGAAGGAGATGAGATTCCCGAGAATTAGACAAAATTGTGAAACAAAATTGTATGTGATGGAATTTAAAATAATAAAAATTAAAAGATTCAAGGCATGTAGATTCAAGTAACAAATAAATTGTAAGTTAAAATTTGACATGGGATAGTAATGATGCAATAGATTTCAGGATTCCCTCACCATTAACTATATTATTTGTAAATGAATTGAAATCGAGCCTATTCACTAGAATCATTCTCCGATACTGTACTCATCATCATCTATCGAGGTATCGCTACTCGTTTCCCATTCATCTTCTTCCTCTTCATTTATAGGAGAACTATCCCTTGCTCGTTATAGCCTCATCATGAACATCCAACATTTCACTCATACCATTATCATGCGTCGAATACCAAGATCAACAAATAACGATATGCTCGACTTCGTCGATAGCATCTACTTCTTCCCGATAAGCTCTATCAACCACGGGTGCATCTATTATATGTCGAGCTTTGGTTTTGCAAACTGCCAACCAATCGGATCTTGGCCTCTTACTCCTGGATATGATGCATAATACACTTGGATAGCTTGTTGAGCTAGAACAAATGGATCATAGTTAGCATAGCTCCTTTTGTGGTTAATTTCTACAAGATTATACTCGTGGATGTACCCTCGTACCACGATTCAATGTTTGATCAAACCAAGTGACATTTAAAAAGAACAATGCTTTGTTGTGGATTACCAGGAAATTGCACTTCAATAATCTCATTTAACACTCCATAGTAATCGAGTCCTCGATGCGTCATTTCCAATCCCTTTCACGCAAACACCACTATTAACCGTTTTCTTTCCCTCCGCATAATCATGAGTGTGAAATCGGTAACCATTAATTATGTACCCGCTATATGATTTCACTAGTCTTGACGGACCCCAAGCAAAGTTCCTCAAGCATTCATTTGTAACCATATTTTCTGAATCTTGTACCTAAAAAACATTAGACAAGTTAACCTCGTAATTATGAAAGTTATAGCATTATGAAACTCCATTGAATCCCCAATGGAGTTCCAAATGCAAGTTATTATTTTATGAGACTTACATATCCACTAAACCATTCTGCAAATTCAAGGCTGATACTTCTATTGATTTCTATCTCTGATATAGTCGAAGCCAGACTTCGTAAGTGTGACGTGAATGCCCTGTAATGCATTAGAATTAGATGGAATGAGTCAAAATCATTATGAGATATCGTTTATCGTATAAAATGTATGAAGTAGTAGCTCGTACTTAATGTATGGCTGCACTTCACCACAATTAAGCAACATATAAATTTTTGCTGCAACGAATTCTTCAGAAGTAAGGAACCGAGTTCGAATTCGTCCTATCACCCGTCCTTGAACATTTCAGATTGACGACCTGGGTTCTTGCACCCTCTCTAATCGTTCTCCTTCTTCATTACGCGCTGGAATTGTACGTTTTGTTTGTACATGTGGCTCAAAATAATAAGAGAAGAAAGTGGATGCTTCCTCAACTAGATAAGCATTGCAGATTGACCCTTCAACTCTAGCCTTATTTTTCACCTTGATTTTCAATTGATGCAAATACCTGTCATTTAAAAAAAATACGACTTCGATCACACACGCTTATATCGAACTCCGCTATGAAAAGAATTAGATTGAATGATTCGATTACCGTTCAAACGGGTACATCCACCTATATTGAACAGGACCACAAACTCTTGCTTCGTAAGGCAAATGAATTAATAGGTGTTCCATTACATCAAAGAATGCAGGTGGAAATATCTTCTCCAACTTACATAACAATAAAGGAATGTCGGACTCCAATTTGGCTATATGAGCTACATTCAACTTAGGAGAGCATAGATCACGATAAAAAAGACTCAACTCCATCAAAACACCCCATACATTAGAAGGAAGAAATTCCTTCAATGCAATTGGAAGTAGTCTCTCCATGAAAACGTGACAGTCATGTGATTTCATACCGGATAACTTCAACTCATTCAAATCAGCACATCTTTCAATGTTTGAAGCGTATCCATCTGGGAGTTGCAATCCCCTCAACCATTCTAGCAAAATTTTCTTTTGTTCTGATGTCAACGAGTAAACAGCTTTAGGTATAGCCACTTTTCCTCCTCCCACATTCAAGGCATGTAGCTCGGGCCTATGGCAATATATTTCTAAGTCACGTCTAGCCTTTAAATTGTCTTTTGATTTACCCTTTACCTCAAGAACTGTATTCATGACATTGTCAAATACATTCATCTCATTGTGCATTACATCAATATTATGTCGGACCAAATTAGTACGCCAATACGACAAATCCCAAAAAATACTCCTTTTTGCCCAATTATGAGATATTCCCCTGCCATTACTCCTTCCAATTTCTTTGCATGTTTCTGTAATTTTATCATAATTAGACAAACTATCCCAGATTTCTTCACCAGTAGGGTATTTCACAGGCTGTGATGTCTCAGAACCTCTATCATTCCTAAAAGATCTTGTATCCCTCCTGTAAGGATGATCCGATGGTAAGAAACGACGGTGACAGTCAAACCATGATTGTTTCCCACCATTTTGTAGATGAAAAGACTTTGTATTGCCCATACAATATGGACAAGCCAATCTCCCAGCAGTGCTCCAGCCACTCAACATACCATATGCAGGAAAATCATTAATAGTCCACAAAAGTGCCACCCGTAGTTGGAAGTTTTGTTTCTTCGATATGTCATAAGTGGTGACACCTTCAAACCACAATTTGGTTAATTCGTCTATCAAGGGTTGTAAATAAACATCCATCTGGTGCTTTGGATTCTTGGGGCCTGGGATAATGATTGTTAAAAACATGACTGGATCCTTCATACACATCCACGGGGGGAGATTATACGGTGTGAGAATGACCGGCCAGGATAATATTGCTTATCCGACATCCCAAATGGTGAGAATCCATCTGTACATAAACCAAGTTTGACATTTCGTACTTCTTTTGCAAACTCAGGATATATTCGATCAAAGTGTTGCCATGCTTCAGTATCACGAGGGTGACTCATTGTGCCTTTCTCCGATCTGCTCTCTCCATGCCATCTCATGTGTTCAGCTGTTGTTTTGGAAGTGTACAATCTTTGTAGCCTCGGTGTTATCGGGAAGTAATACATCTTCTTGAATGAAATTTCCCTTCTACTTGTGTTCTTCCCAACCTTTTTCTGTGCATATCGAGGATGGCCACAAAATTTACACTCTCTACGATTCATGTCATCTTTCCAGTAAAGCATGCATCCATTATTGCATACATCTATTTTTTTGTACCGGCAAACCCAACCCAGCCACTAATTTTTTCATCTGATAGAAATAATCAAGAATCGTATTACTGCTAGGCACAACCTCTTTCATCAATTGCACAGCATCGTTAAAAGCTTTACGCGAGAGGTTATTTTCAGACTTAATGTTTAATAACCTTGAAGCCAGTGAAAGCTGCGAATGTTGTGTGCATCCATCCCATATAGGAGTCTCTGCCGCCTTTAACATATCGTAAAACCTTTGTGCCTCCACATTAGGTGGCTCTTCAAAATGAACTCGCCGATGGAGCTTCGGGGGAAAGTCGGGTCCCGCTACGTCTAAGACCATTTCGCAAGACAGCATTTTCTTGATGTGAATCGATTCTGGGATTGAGGTAGACACACTTGAGGGACACTCGAATGGCTCACCATGACATGTCCACCGGTAATACCTAGGCACAAATCCGCACTTCCACAGTGGAGCTTAACTTGTGTTGGATCCAGGTACTTTTTATTCTTACATTTTGCACATGGGCATCTAATTACGCTTGACATTGCATTTGATAAGGCAAATGTCAAAAAGCCTTAACCCCTTCCTCAAATTCAATAGTGATCCCTTTTACACCTAAGCGTGCCTTCTATACATCCAACTACGATCCTCCATGACGTCTAAATGAGAGAAAAGAACAATCAACTCAATAATTAAAATCACCCCTTAAACAAAAGGAAGAGAAGTATAATTACATTTTCCTTTCTATTATCTAACAAAAAGAGGTCCAAAACATAGAATTTACAATTGCTATCGTTGGATACAGCTTACACCTTCAATATATACGTTTTAACCAAGTATTTAATCTTAATTGAGGAATTTGATTAAGATTAAATACTATTAAAGCTAATTATATTCTTATTTTACACATTCCAATGGTTAAATAATAACATTTTATTTATTTTCATTCCAATGTTTATATTTGTTTAAACTCTCTCTATAACGTATATTATTCCCGCTATTATTAACATCGACCTATATATGAAATTATTATTATTATTACTCATTTCATTACTCCTATTCTTATTCTTATTAGCAATATTATTTTTAATAATAATGCTATTATGGGATATATACTCATGCTCAATCGAATAATACACTCCAAGATAAGGGTAGTTATTCTATTCCACATTAAGTAGCGGCAGATTTTGAAAAAAATTTTGACAGTAGTCTCCCCGTAATTAGACATTTTCCAGGCACAAGGCCACCTCAAAATTATACAATCAAAATGCAATTGCAAACAACAAAGACAGATCATTCATTTATACAAAAAAAAAAATAAATAAATAAAAGGATAACTAGGGGTAATCACCCATTACCCAGGAGGAGTAATCACCCATTACTCACGGGGAATCTAACATTTGAATTCAACAAAAAGGCAATTTATATGAACAACACGCACATCCTACATCTTCATAATCTAAGGAAACGGATTTCTCACATAAAAGAGCCTTCAAAGCATTCTACTAGAGTTAAATCTTCCACTAGAGACACTAATATATTATTATAATCAAGTAATAAGATTACTAAACTAATCGTAAATCAACCTTCCTATTATGGCATCATAACCAATCAAATTAATTTATAAGGGTTTATATAGCTAAAACATAGTTCCCATATAATTTGATCAAAGTAGCAATTTTTTTATAACAGGGTAAAAAAGAGTGCACTATAAGTATAGATCAAAACACATTGAATGTTTAAAAAGGACAACAATTCCAACTAACAATTTAGCAATTCCAAGTTCACAATTCCAAATTTAAATCAATAATCTCACATCAAACCACCATCATGTCACTCACAATCTCCTCAAACTCAACCCCAACATCAATACAACTTTTATACATCAATTCAAACTCGCTCATTCACAAATAATCGCCCAAATTTCAAAGCTTCAGGGAAATGCAAATCTGCCCAAAGTTTATAAGATAATGAAGTAGCTCAAGAGATAAATTCTAACTACTTACCCAAACGAATCGGCTTCGAACAACAGACACAGTAGATAGCACAGGAATGGCGATGCGCCGATCGAGGGAGCGGGCTGAAGGGGGTACGAAGAGCAGGGGGGAGTTGAGGGGGGGGCCGCTGCGGGATGGGGGGAGTTGAGGGAGGGGCGCGGGGGTGTGGGGGAGTTAAGGGAGGGGGCGCGGGGAGGGGGCCGCGGGGGTGTGGGGGAGTTGAGGGAGGGGGGCGCTGCGGGATGGGGGGGAGTTGAGGGAGGGGGCCGCGGGATGAGGGAGGGGGGAGTAGGAGGGGGGCGGGATGAGGGAGGGGGGAGCGGGAGGGGGGCGCGGGATGGGGGGGGGGGTCGCCGGCGGGGAGAGGGAGTGGGGAGCGGGAGGGGGCGCCGGATGAGGGAGGGGGGAGCGGGAGGGGGGCGCGGGATGGGGGGGGGGGCTTGAGGGAGGTGAGGGAGGGGAGTTGAGGAGGAAGAAGGAAGGGGGAAGAAGGAGGGAAAAAAAAAAAAAGAGGGAGTGAAAAATTTTGGAAATTTTTAATTTTTTTTAAAATTTCTAGCTATTTCGTCGCAATTTGTGATGAAAAAATAAAACCCTCGCTAATTTCTCATAAATTAATACGAATAATATTATAAATCGATCTATACATTATAATTTTTATTATTTTTTAGTGATTCTAATAATAATATTATTATGTAAATTATTTTTCTTTATATATTTTAATTTATACACCACTTAATCAAATAAATAGATAAAAAAATTAGATATATGTATATATATAACTATATAGTATAATATATATTAATATGTTCGAGGTGAATAACATTACAAATCGATCTCTACATTATAATTTTCAATATTTTTTTTAGTAATCTCAACAATAATAACAGTATTTGAATTGTTTTTCTTTACATATTTTATTTTATACACTACTTAACAAAATAGATATATTAAAAAATTGGACATATGTATATACATAGCTAAATTAGTATAATATATATTAACATGTAGGAGACGAAGAACATTACAAATTGATCTCTACATTATAAATTTCATAATTTTTTTAGTGATATCAACAATAATAACAGTATTTGAATTATTTTTCTTTATACACAACTTAATCAAAGTGATAGATTAAAAAATTAGACATATGTATATATATGCCTACATGTTATAGTATATATATATATATATATATATATATATATATTAAACTAAACAGATACTTATATACATTATATACATATACTTATATATTAGAATAAGTATATAACATAACATAATTAACTATATACATTTACTTATGCAATACATTAGGTGTATAACATGACATAATTACATATATAAAATTATAATAAAATGCACTAATTGAGACATGTTATTAAAAATATTTCTGTAAATTTGTCAAAATACACCATCACATAAACACATAAAGAAATTAAAAAAAAAAGGATTAAAACCCTATTTTGTTGTAAAACCCTCGCAAATTCGTCGCAATTAGTGACGTATTAGTGACGAATTGGGGTTTTGAGATTTTCTATACATTTTGCCATTTATTTATTTTTTAATTAAAAATATTGACCGTCGCAAAACCCTCACAAATTGCGAGAGCCGAAAATTTGTCTCAAAACCCTCGCAAATTGCGAGAACTTTGCGACGGATGTTCAAAAATTTTTAAAATATTTTTTTAAAAAATAATCGATCGTCGCAAAGCCCTCGCAAATTGCGAGGGTTATTGCCGTCGCAAAATCCTCGCATTTGCGAGGGTTTTGCGATGGACGTTCAATTTTTTTTAAAAATAAATTACCGTCGTAAAACCCTCGCAAATTGCGAGGACTTTGCGATGGACGTTCAAAAATTTTAAAAATATTTTTTTAAAAAATAATTTGTCGTCGTAAAACCCTCGCAAATTGCGAGTGTTATTTGCCGTCGCAAAACCCTCGCAATTTGCGAGGGTTTTGCGATGGACGTTCAAAAAATTTTTTAAAAAATAACTTGCCCTCGCAATTTGCGAGGGTTTTGCGACGGACGTACGAAAATTTATTTAAAAATATTTTTTTTTAAAATAACTCGCCGTCGCAAAACCCTCGCAATTTGCGAGGGCATAAATACCGTCGCAAATAGCGATGATTTTGCTACGAATTGCAACGGGTATTTTGGCCGTCGCAAAACCGTCGCAAATTGCGACGGTTTTGCGACGGTTTTGGTCAACTCGCTACTTGTTTGAAAATTGTCGCAAATTGGTCGCTATTAGCGACGGTATTGAAGCCGTCGCAAAAAATTCGTCGCAAATCGCGATTTTTCCTGTAGTGTGATCTACCTCTTGTCTCAATTTCTCATGATGTCGTAGATGCTGCTAGGCTTGGAATTTCGGATGACGTTCAAGGTTTTGAAACAGACGTCCCTATTGTAGACATGATTTGGAGCGTCTTAAATGCCATTGATATGGGGCTAGTTTCACATTCATATAGTACTAGGCAATTGGAGCAATCCAATGTGGGTATCCCAATCTCCAGATGCTAGTGGCGCTGGCGCCTCTATTGATAGGGATTTGCATCAGACCCAAAGGTTGGCTGACCTTGCTCTACCCGCTTCATAGTTTGCCTCTATTCTACAAAATTTGAGGAGTGCTCTGCAAAAACATCCCTTAATTCCAGCGTTTTCTTCTGCCTTAAGTGATTCAACTGATTTGAAGTCTCGTTATGACATTGATGATATTATCTTAGGGCAACAAATTCTACAGGACAATATGTATTTGACAGGATATATATTTGACTCCATTTCAGACTTGCATGTCAACTTTTTGGACTTCCCTGAAGATGAGTATGATCTGGATCTGTTCCTTAATTCACGAAAGGGTAAGCAAATAAAAATGAAGAATCCACCCTCGCCTCGGCATGGATTAATGCTGACCAGGCAAAATGTATGAAACTTATGTGTAAAATTTTATTCAACCATATGGCTCTATTGTATTTTTTTTTTTATATGAATAAAATTTAAGCCGCCTGTTGATGGTTTTGATTAAAAAAAGATAAAAAATAAAATAAAAAAGAAAATTTAAAAAATATAGAGACATCTAAAAATAATACATTCTATTTTTAATTCTTAATTCTTTTTTAAGACTAAATATGGTTGGAGATAAACAAATCAAAAGGCTCATAAAACAATTGAAAGTGAGTAACATACATATTTTGTTACTTATTGTTACGCGTATAGCTTAATTAATACAATTAACATTTAAATATTGTCTAAATCTAAAAATATTAATGTAACGAATTAAAATGAGCTAAAGGATTCAAAAAATTAATCTTTATTCTTCTAAAGGTATCGAATTAGAATTAATACAAATTAATATAATAAAAAAATAGTATAAAAAAGAAAAAAATCAAATCCGTAGCAAATCTCTCGTAGACTGCTAGGAATTTACGAACGAAGAATTAAAAAAAATTAAAATCTCTCGCAAATTGTTAGAAATTTGCTGCGAAATATATTTAATTTAATAAAAACGGATTCCATGTCAAATTCATGGTAGATTGCTAGAATTTTACGAGGGAATATATAATAAAATTTTAAAACCCATTATGCGGCGAATCCCTTTCAGATTGCAAGGGATTTGTGAAAGATTACAACTATAGCAATTTGTTAGGGATCTACGATGAAATTATCTATATTTAATCATTTTTCATTTATTGGAAAGAAATTATTATTTTTTAGCATGGAGCTTTTCTACCGCGAATATGTGGCTAATTAATTTTTTGCATTTCTTTGGCGCCTTTATTGGCTATGATTTTGTGATGGAACATCTGTTCATTGCTAGTTGTTACAATTTCCATTGTAATTCTGCGAGAAAATTAGTTGATTCAATCCCTTAACTTTTATATTTGGAGGTTTAGGTCCCTTTTATTTTATATTTGGAAGTTAAAAATAGTTAGTTAATAAAAAAATCAAAAATAAATTAATAAAGGAATTATTTCTAACTTAAGTGGAATTGAGAATAGATTTTTTAGGAAAATTTATTATTCAATGAAAAATTAGAAGAAAAGAAAATTAATAAAAGAATCCAACACAAATCTATCTCAAGTTTAGGAGAAATTTTGATACAAAATCTTAAGAAAATTTTATTATATAATGCAAAATAAAAAATAATAATTTAATGCAAAAATACTTCCAAAATTTAATTAACTTGAATTTTTTGAGAAGATTATAGTGTATGAAATGGTGACTTCTAAATTTTTGAAATTAGGAAGCAATCTCAAGGCTCTAATTTTTTACTTCTAAAGTTTAAGAAATTAAAAGAAAAAAATTGAAATTAATGGCTTCTTTATAGAAGCACTTTGTATTCGATGTATAGAATATTTTCTCAACCGGCACATGAATTTTGCCAATTTGCAATATCCTGAAATGTGCAATCAAGGAATTAATAAATGCATCTGGCATTGATGAAATTAATCTGCAAAAAATCTTCATGATATCAAGAATGTTTATGATCATTTATTTATCGCCTGATATAACTCAATCAAATTGAGATTATAAATAGAAGAGAAGGCAACTCCTTTCTTCCACAAGCAAAAGCTATATTTCCATTGCCACATAAAGGCATAACTCTATTTCCTTGTCTCACTCACTAACCCAAGGCCTCCCACAGCCACATCCCAAGTGCCCCTCAAGTGGACACTGCTGGTCAAAACTCTCAGCAAGTCATCAATTTCGATGATGCCCTATTGTTTGGTGAGCGTGATGCACTATTCAAGGACTACCAGGAGGGGAACATTTCCCACTCTGCTTTGAAGAAGAAAGCCAAAGTGGATGTAAGCCAGAAGAAGCACGATCCTGGGTTTGAAACTGACAACGAGTACATGCACGTTGAGAGCAGCACATCTGTAGAGAAAAAGAAGGGCATTCGATTTGGGCGTTTCAATGGAAGAGTTTCACTGGAAACCACTGTCACCAAAACTACCGAAAATGCCTACACGGACAAGGTCACAAAGCAGTCCGAGGAATGGATCAAAAAAACTCAAGAGACGCACCTAGACCATCAACCCAGAAAATCCAACACATGTTGTCCAATCCAATAATATGTCTATATATATATATATATATATATATATATAAATGCAACGTCAATTGTATAGATTCCATTGGGTTTCTGGAGTAGTGACACTCCTACATGTATTGTTAGTTAATAGGATCGATATACTTATGTGTCAATCAGATTAAATCTCGAGAATATGTGAAACGAACCATACCTTTATAGATATCGTCTTCACCAATACGATTCTTGAAGTCTTTGGCCTTCTGGTAATACTCCAGACCCCCAAGTCTTCTTCAATGTAATCTCCTTGGACTAGAAAATTGCTAATTGTAATTTGTTTCTCTCTTTGTTGAGGGTGGACTCACACAAAAATTGAGAGAAAAACCTCAGAGAACCACAACGATGTTTCTCACATGTCACTGAAATAGAGTTATATCCCAATATGTATATTGGGCTCTATCTCATAATACGAATCCTGATAGAATAAGAAAAGTATAGTTGAATACAACTATTTCCACTTATCCTATTCTATTTAAAATACGATTTTTAGTTTTCTGCAATTTTCATTAATAAATTATAAATAAATTATAATTTATTATTGTCCCATAATTAGGAGCCACTGAAGGGACTTGACCGGATACAATTAGATTAAGCTCTAATAAATTATTTTGTCAATAAAAATAATTTATTAACTACGTTCCACTCCACTAAAAGAACGTAACTGCACTTTTAGTCTAATCGCAATTACTGGAGTTAATAATTATATCCATTAATTGATTGATCCAACAAATTACCCCCGTCGATCAATATAATACTTTGAATGAGGCAGTATGACCACAGTGCCCCTCATTCAAAACCTCAATTCTCATCTTCAATTTGACAGTACCATGTGACCACGTCACACTTACAAAATGAATTCAATAGACACTATTGAATTACTGAGCTCAGATTTAACTGTCCCTTAGAAGAACTCATGAGGAAATGATCTTGCCTATTAAAGGTGACGGATTCCATATTGCATAACAATTATTTCTTATTTATTTCACTTTAATTCGCAAGATGTCGATATATTGATTATTAAGTTAATCTCACTCTTTGGCAACTCAAGGAACTTCAAGTTAGTAAATATAAATAATTGTTTGCTCAGGATTAAGGTATTATGTACGACAATCTTTTAATATTTTATTTGTATGGTCTATCGACCATACAAATAAATATTGATGGTCCGTCCAATATATCAAAATATATCCTTAATTTTATTACCAAAGTCAAAGACAGACTTCAATAAAATTAAGACGATCTTCCAAAATAAATTGCCCAAATTTATTTTAGATCGCGGATAATTTATTTCGAATTAAATTATAAATCAAGTCTTTCTGTGTTTAACAAATAAACACTTGATTTATAATATCTAAATAATTCGTGGACAAACAGGCTCATACATAATTTATACATATAAATATATAAAAACATATTTTATTTAATTTCAGAATACAAATATTGTATTTACTCGATGGGCATATCTAACAAAAATCCTCCCACTTGTCCTAGAGTAAATGGGACATGTCAGAAATATCCATATTTTCTATATGACTTCAAAAAACACTTACAGGTAAACTTTTAGTAAAAGGATCAGCAAGATTTTCAGCAGAAGAAATCTTGCATACTTCTACATCTCTATCAGTTTGAAAATCAAAATTAGTATAACCTATAGGTACCAATTTTGGAACTGAGTAAACTAGCATATGCCATCGAGTTCTGCAAAGATACTTGAATATATGCTTGACTGTTGTCCAGTATTCCGGCCCTGGGTTTGACTAATATCTACTGACCATCCCAACAACATGACAAATGTCTGGACAAGTATAAAGCATAGCATACATGAGACTTCCTACAACTGATGCATAAGGAACTTGTTTCATGTACTCAACTTCATTAAGAGTTTTAGGACTATGCTTCTGAGATAACTGAATTCCATGTCTGAAAGGCAATTGACCTTTCTTGGAATTTTGCATAGAAAATCTCGTCAGTATTTTATCAATATATGAAGCTTAGGATAAAGCTATCTGTTTGTTCTTTCTATCCCGAAGGATTTGAATGCCCAGAACATATCTTGCTTCTCCCAAGTCCTTCATATCATACTGTTTACCCAACCAACTTTTCACCAATGTTAATGTTCTTACATCATTTCCAATGAGAAGGATGTCATCAACATACAGTATGAGAAAAATCACCTTACCATCTATAATTCTCTTATAGACACAAGGTTCATCAGGATGCTGATCAAAATCATAAGTTTTAATTGCTTGATCAAACATGATATTCCAAGATCTAGATGCTTGTTTAAGCCCATATATGGACCTATTCAGCTTACAAACTTTTTGTTCTTGACCTTCTTGGATAAAACCATCTGGCTGTACCATGTAGATACATTCGTCAAGATTTCCATTAAGGAAAGCTGTCTTGACGTCCATTTGCCATACTTCATAATCGAAGTGAGCTGCAATGGATAAGAGGATTCTTATAGACTTTAGTATGGCCACAGGCGAGAAGGTTTCCTCATAGTTAATACCTTCTAGTTGGGTATAACCCTTAGCAACCAATCTAGCTTTGAAAGTTTCCACTTTCCCGTCTACTCCTCTCTTTCTTTTGTAGACCCATTTGCATCCAATAGGTTTTACCCCATTAGACAGGTCCACAAGATCCCAGACGGAGTTAGTAAGAAGGAAGTTTGAGCTTGATGCAAATGGCTAAAATATCGTCTTCTTTATATGATTATCAATCAAATAAAAAGTTATTTTATGTATCAATCCTTACATCTCCTATTACTGGCGGGGTGACGGCTAGTTTTGGTATGTTGGGCGATATCATTATTGCCGAACCCAATGCTTACATTGCGTTTGCAGGTAAAAGAGTAATTGAACAAACATTGAATAAAACAGTACCCGAAGGTTCGCAAGCGGCTGAATATTTATTCCAGAAGGGATTATTTGACCTAATCGTACTGCGTAATCTTTTAAAAAGCGTTCTATACATGGATTTCATTTCTGAATCCATTGCACTCTTCCAATGGTCTGCGTTTACGTCCTCTACAGCTTCTTTATACGTAGCAGGATCCTCTTCTTCCTCAAAAGAGACTGCTTGAAAAGCTTCTACATAGAGTAAGTATCTAGAGGGACATCGAATGACTCTCCCACTACGTCTAAGCTGTGGAGGTTCCTGGACGATTGGACTTTCCTCCTCCTCGTTGACTGGAATTAGATCTGCTGATTCTTCAACGACTGGATTTTGAACAGGGGCAGGAGATTCTTCCACTCTATGTCCCGAAGAGCTCGTGGGTATAAAAGGTGTAACATCTATTTCTCTCCCACTGAAATCTGACATGTTAAGTGGCATAGATATGAATCCTCCACGTGAATCTTGACTATGGGTCTCAGTAACCATTTGCTTGGGATTATCTCCCTTGGTTTCTTCCAAAATAACCCTACTCAGATATTCGTTCTTCTATGTACTTGTCCTCTAAGAAAATTGCATTTGTGCTAACAAATATTTTCTTATCTTGAGGACTACAGAAGTAGTATCCCCTTGTTCCTTTTGGATATCCAACAAATAGACATAAATTTGATCGTGATTCTATTTTATCCATCTTTCCCTTTAGCACATATGCAGGACAACCCTAAATCCGGATGTGTGTCAAATTAGGCTTCCGCCCATTCCACAATTCCAATGGAGTCTTAGGGACAGACTTTGATGGAACCATATTCAATATGTATGTCGCAGTTTGTATAGCATACCCCCAAAAGGATGTACTGAGTGTAGAGAAGCCTAGCATTGTTCTGACCATGTCTAACAAGGTCCTATTTCTCCTTTCTGCCACTCCATTTTGTTGAAGAGTGCCAGGTGCACTTAGTTGAGATAAAATCTCATTTTCTAATAAGTAAGATCTAAAGTTATGGGATAGATATTCTCCACCTCGATCTGATCGAAGTGTCTTAGTATTCTTTCCAAACTGCTTTTCAGTCTCAACGTTAAATTCTTTGAATTTTTCCAAGGCATCAGACTTATGAGTCATTAGGTAAACATATCCATATCTTGAGTAATCATCCGTAAAAGTAATGAAATACTCATACCCACCTCTAGCTTGGACACTAATTGGTCCACATACATCAGAGTGCACTAATTCTAAGACTTCCTTTACTCTATTTCCTTTGGAAGGAAATGATCTTTTGGTCATTTTACCTTCCAAACAAGATTCGCAAACTTGAAGAGGTTCCACCTTTAAGTCACTTAAAGGACCTTCTTTTACAAGTCTTTGAATCCTATTTAGATTAATGTGACCAAGTCTAAGATGCCATAGGAGAGTCTCATTAGTAGGAGATAACTTAATGCGTTTATTAGTTTTAGTATGATATAATGAACTGTTGGTAGGTTTCAAAACATACAGACCATTATTTAAATTTTCACGACATATCAAAGAGTTATTCAAAAATATCTCTACTGAAAATTTATAAAATTTAACAGAATATTTTTGTTTGAATAACGAAGAAACCGAAATCAAATTTCGATAAATGTCGGGAACATAATAACAATCTTTCAAAACCAAATGTTTATTATCAAAATAAAGATAAATATCTCCAACAGCTCTTGCAGATATCACTGATCCTGTGCCAACCCTTAGAGTATGCTCTCCTTCATTGAGATGTCTGGTTACTTGGAACCCCTGCAATGAATTGCAAACATGGTTAGTGGCTCCAGAATCTACTATCCAAGTATTTGTAGAATCAACCACTAAACAAGTTTCAATGTAGGATAACTCACCAGTACCTTGCTTTCGTTTAGCTAAGTAATCTGGGCATTGTGACTTCCAATGTCCCTTCTGCTTGCAGTGGAAACATTTGCCTTTAGGCTTTTCATCCACTCTTGCTTTCTTAACCTGCTGCTTAGACCCTTTTTTATTATTCTGCTTCCTCTTATTTCCTCCTTTTTCCTTAGGCTTGGAAGAGGAAGATCCAGCATGAGATAGAACAAGAGCGTTGCCACTTCCCACTTTTAGGGTTGCCTCGATGCTCTCAAGCTCCTTCATTAACTTTGTAAGAGACATCTCCATCTTGTTCATGTTATAATTAACTTTGAACTGTGAAAACATCTCTGGAAGAGTTTCTAGAGCCATGTCAACCTGAATCTCAGGCTTAATTTCAGCCCCTAAGACCTCTGCCACGTTAAACTGAGCGATCAATTCTAACATATGATCTCTCACGGGCGTTCCAAGTTTCATGCACATATTCATTATGCGCCTCATTGTTGCTTGACGGGCCTAACATCCTTTGTGCGTAAACATTTGTTGGAGGCTTCTCATGATGTCTGGAGCGGTTGTCATATTCTCATATTTCTGCTGCAACACATTTGAGATAGATCCCAAAATGTAGCAGCGAGCCATCTCATCAGAATTCAACCACTTATCATAAGCCTCCTTTTGTTTGCGCGTGGACTGTTCAGTAGGCTTAGCAGGACATAGTTCAGTTAGCACATATTTGAGCTTCTCAGTAGTGAGTACAATTATGAGGTTCCTTTTCCAATCAATAAAATTTTCTCCAACCAGTTGGTTCTTTGTTAAAATTTAGGATAAAGTGTTGGAAGTCATTTTTCTGAAATTAAATAAAATAAAACATATGAGCCATTTATCATATCATGATGCATGATTAATATAAAATGGTATGATGCATGATCAATATGATAATATTTTAAGTAGTAATAGAAACTACTATCAAAATATAACAATCTAAAACTCTACAGTAACATGTACCTCTATAGGAGATAACAATGTAACTTATAGTTAGGTCAAAATCCACAACCTAAAACCCCAAAATAATATGCACCTCTATAGGAAATAACAATATAACTTATAGTTAGGCCTGGATCATCCCACCAAAATTAATATATCTTGCATCTAAACGCAATATTAATTTTAGTGTTATTAATATTTTGGCCATCATAGACATTATTTGGATATTCTATAGGAAGTCCTTATAATGTCTTTGATTTAAGTGTTACCCCTATATTCAAATTTTATTTTATTTTATAAAGTTTCCAATCTAATCACATCACCTATAGGGTAAATATGAATGAATTAAAATTAAAAAAAATAATTAAAAATTTGATGCCCAATCTAGTAACCAATAAAACGTAGCCTTCCTATAGGGAGACCATTTAAAATGGCACGAAACAAACATTAATTTTACTAATGGGCTAATAGGGGAGGCCAAAGGTTAATTAAAATTAACCATTTCACACTTAATTTTTTTAATAAATTAATAAAAATATTAATTTATTTATGCATAACTAAATAGTACCTAGAGTGGTGTTAATGCAAACTATATGGCATGTTAACATGAATGATACATAATTCAATCAAAATTAAATAGTAAAAAATATAAAATAAAAATAATTTTATGGCCAACCTAGACTCACAAATAAAATTGCAAAATTACAATTGGAAATAATAATTAGCTAACAATATAGCTAATTCTTCAATCTTCTGCAATATCAATTAAATGGCGCAACTTCATGTCACAAGGCTGTTGGTGGTGCAGTGGTTGGTTGCTACACTTTCAAGTTTGAGGTCTTGGGATCAAATCCTACCTCAAACACTTTCTCTCCATATATTTTTTTTTTCAAAGGGAGTGGCCTTATCTGTGCAGCCCAGTCTGCCACCGCTTTGGGCCGGATAGCCCACTGTGCGCATCCCAATCTGCCACAGATTTGGGCTGGACAGCCCACTGTCCATGCGCAGCCCACTGTTCACCAAATTATTCACGAATTGCTGGATTGCAATTCGTCCGCCAGATTCTTCTTGTCCGCCGACTTCTTCGTGCAATCACATTCCTTTTTGCTGTTCTTCGCCGAGTTCCAGTACATTACAATTTTTTTTTAATAACATAAAAATAAAATAAATCAAAAGAAAAATCAAAAGGGAAACATGGAGACGTAATCCACCCCTTTTGTTACAAGACTCGATAATACTTATACATATTCATCGAATCAAAAACTATGGCCATAAAATTATTTTGAACAGAATTAGTCAAATCATTCATCATGAACATAAATGCATTATTCCTACACCGCTCAACTATATATATATGCATAAAAGATTTAATCTTAACACATAAACACATATCAAAACCTGGCTCTGATACCAATTGTTAGTTAATAGGATCGATATGCTTATGTGTCAACCAGATTAAATCTCGAGAATATGTGAAACGAACCATACCTTTATAGATATCGTCTTCACCAATACGATTCTTGAAGTCTTTGGCCTTCTGGTAATGCTCCAGACCCCCCAAGTCTTCTTCAATGTAATCTCCTTGGACCAGAAAATTGCTAATCGTAATTTGTTGAGGGTGGACTCACACAAAAACTGAGAGAAAAACCTCAGAGAACCACAACGATGTTTCTCACGTATCACTGAAATAGAGTTATATCCCAATATGTATATTGGGCTCTATCTCATAATACGAATCTTGATAGAATAAGAAAAGTATAGTTGAATACAACTATTTCCACTTATCCTATTCTATCTAAAATACGATTTTTAGTTTTCTGCAATTTTCATTAATAAATTATAAATAAATTATAATTTATTATTGTCCCATAATTAGGAGCCACTGAAGGGACTTGACCGGATACAATTAGATTAAGTTCTAATAAATTATTTTGTCAATAAAAATAATTTATTAACTACGTTCCACTCCACTAAAAGAATGTAACTGCACTTTTAGTCTAATCGCAATTACTGGAGTCAATAATTATATCTATTAATTGATCGATGCAACAGTATAACTAGGGTAGCTTTACGATGTGAATATATAAATTGTAATACATAGTATCAGCGTGATTTAATACTATAGAATAAATGAAAGTTAATTTTTTTCTTTTTACTGTATAATTTTTTAGAATTTTCATGTGAATATTTTAACTATAAAACTAAAAGTCACCTTTTCTTTATTCATGTTGCAAAAGCATTATTTTGTAGAGATATTCTTCCGGCTGTTTTTTCTTTTTTCATTTGATAAGAAAAGAAGGATTATACTTTTTACATGAACAACAATTTGCACTGCGTATCAAATTTAATAACTAGAGATTTACGCTGTATTGCTTTTAAAATTTGACTTTATTAGTATTTGCAACATTTTTTGTTCATGAACTCAGAATCCTAAATGCCTGTATGTACCCTTATATTCTTTGAAGAATTTAATTGCCACAAGGGGGCTTGATCGTGGAATTTGCCGAATAGGGTATTCATAAAATGCTTTTGGAATCTGTCATTTGACGTGGAAGCCTAAGGTTACAAATATTATTCTTATTAGAAAAGAAAAATGTATTGGGGTGGGAGGGTTGTGTTGCTTATCTATGACAACATAGAAGACTCTTTTTCCGTCGAAAAAGAACTTTAAGACTCTTCACAATTAGAATAGCGTCCATTTTAGAGCTATGCATCCTTTTTATATCCACCTATAAATACATTAGACACTACAGGACAAATTAATAATAAAACAAACAATTACAAAATTAAAAATGGTCATTCCTAATTTATTACTAACACTACTAGAAATTAAGCCTATTACGACAGGTAAAAGTGTTATAATAAGTATATATTTGTGACACTTCTGAAAAATGTCATCTAAAACGATGTTACTATAGCAGTTCGGGACACTAAAAAGTATCATAATATATGTTATCTATTGCCACATTTTCAATTGTTACCACAGACCGCCTATTATGACACTTTATCATGTTGTAAAAAGGCTTGCTAACGGTCAAAATTCAAAGCGTTTTCCAAAATTCAGAACTAATATTAATATGTAAAAATGTCATAATAGGAATTGTTAATAACATTTAACACTGCCAAGTCAAACCTATTCCCACAACATTAATAAATGTCATAATAGACTTCTTGTTACACTTTTTAATGTTATTTAAAATTCTATATAGAAACATTTTTACTAAAATTAAAACTTTTTTTTAATTACATTTTTTTTGTGTAAACATAATAATTTCTTTGCATATCCTGTAGCTTAAATATGTTATAATAGATACACATGATAGTATTTTTTTATGTCACTCTTAAAAATTTTAATTCTTAAATATATATTATTTGATATAATAAAAAAATAACATGTAACATAATATAAAATCACAATATGACACAAAATTATGTCTACATATATTAGGAAGTATAGAATTCTTTTTTTTTTTAATCATAATGTAAAAAGATTTTTATTGATAAAAAAGAATTTACAATAGAAAAATAACAGTGTACACATGTGTTTTTATCTTTTTCGAAATATCCAATGGTTAGCACACGGTACCCTCAAATAATGCCTTGTTACGTGCAGTCCAAATGTAATAGAACGTGGTAGTTATAGCCGTAGCCTTTGCAATCCAGGATGAGCCATGATTTGCATGCTTGTACCACCTAAGACAAGAGTGCGCCGTAGTCATTGCTTGTGGCAAGCCCAGCCACAGTCTAATTTCTGTCCAGATGGATGCAGACACTGAGCACTTGAAAAATAAATGGTTAGTCTCTCCATATGTGCTTTACACAAAGGACAAGATAAGTCATCTAAGCGGAACACAAGAGCATCCTTAGTCTTCAAACGCCCCCTAGCACATAGCCAAACCATGAATGAGTGCTTGGGGGTAAGTCCCTGCTTCTAAATAGTTTTTGCCCAGAAAACCTTCGAGGAAGGAAATTGAAGGTAGTCATAAGCCAAAGAAGTGAAGGAGGAGCTAGATGTAGCCCATCTATGTAGAAGTACAGACGCGGAGAGGGGACCATTTTCTCGCTCAAGTATCAGGTCCCGAATTGCTAGCACTTTATGAAATAGTGGAGAATGCTCTCTATGGTGTTCAATCTCCCAAACAGATTTGCCCTTTATGTAGTAGTGATCTAACCACTGGACCCACAAGGATTGTTTCTCAGATTGTATATCCCAGATGAGTCTTGTTAAGAGCATCGCGTTCCAAGTCTGGAGATGATGCAAGCTAAGTCCATCGGCAGTCTTGGGTAGGTAGATATCATTCCAGGCAACCAATGACATTTGGGAGTCCCATAAGAAATCACGAGCCATCCTATCCAACTGAGAAATCACTGCAGCCGGAGTGGGCAGAATGGACAACCAGAAACATTCAACTCCCTGAAGGACAGTTTGGATAAGTAGTAGGCGGCCAGCATAAGAAAGTGAATGCGAATACCAATGCCCAATGTAAGAGCCAATTCTGTCTAGCAAAGGTCTGTGGAGAAACAGACGGACTTTGCCATGCATGATAGGTAGGCTAAGGTAACGAAAAGGAAATTCTCCAATGGGTAAACCTGTATCAGCCAGAAGACCCTCCTGACCCGTGTTACAAATACCAGCCATATAGATATTAGACTTTTCCTTGTTGATTTGAAGACCCGAGCACCTATTGAATTCATCTAGGTAGTGCAGGAGGATTCAAACAAAGGGGCGATCACCCCTAGCAAACAGCATAAGATCATCTGCAAATGAAAGGTGGGTAATCCTCAAGCCCTTACATTTGGGATGATAGTGGAACAAAGCCCCAAGTGTACGTACTTTGACAGTTCGAGAGAAATATTCCAAGCATATAACAAATAGGAGTGGAGAGATAGGATCCCCCTGCCAAAGACCTTTTCACCTTTAAATAACCCGTGCACTGTCCCATTAATAGCAACAGAGAAGGAGGTAGTGATCGCACATTGCTGAATCCAATCCACAAATAGCTATGGGAATCCCAGTTCAGTAAGTAAATCCAGCAAGAAAGCCCAGTTCACTGAGTCATATGCCTTCCTAAGGTCCACCTTGACTGTACAACAAGGTGAAACTCTTTTCCTCCCAAAGAGACAAAAAGGCGAAAAGTGGGGTGCAACACGAGGACTTCCCAGGGGGTCACCTATCCTAGTACTACACTCGCCCAAGCACGCTTAACTTCGGAGTTCTGATGGGATCCGGTGCATTAGTGTGTGTATGGTTGCACCCGTACAGAATTCTATCTACATGTATACATATGTCTAGGAAGTCATACTAATAGCAAAACTATAAAAGTCCTTTCAAAATAAGATCCTAACATATCCATTAAGGCTGATAAATCAACTAATATATCAAAATGTACTTCCACTTGGCAGAATAATTCAATGCACTTTTCCTTAATATGCAACATCAAAATACCATCTGTAACAAAGAATCCTCTCTTGATCATTCATCTCAAATCCTATGGACCTGCCATATGTAAATTAATAACATAAGTTAGAAATCAAAATAGAAGAATTTTGTCACCACCACAACCACATAAGCACTACTATTGCTAACTGGTTACATTACGTATAGTGAGAAAAATGTAAGAAACTAATTGCTTTCGTAGCAAATAATCGAATGAACAAGATTCATTGATGCCAACTGACTACCAAAAAATAGGGAGTATCTCAAATTGCACTAAAGCATTAAACAATGCATAGAAATTCAGACACTAGAATAATAGGCATTCCAAGACCATTGGCCATGCAATGGGTGCACCATGAGCATCTCCAACTGTTTTGAGGATTGAGTATAGGCGAATTAGCTTTTCATCATGACAATGTGGCTGTATGATATCAATCTCACACCAATCTTCTCCTAAGAGATGAGGACCAACAAGTTTTTCAGGATCCAAACTTTTAATACGTGTTGTGGCAACTATTTTTGTTGGATCTCTTATGCTCAATACTGAAACAGTTGCATGTACCTGAAGAGAATGTTACAATAAGAAAATTATGAACAAAACAACTCCCAGATCTCAAAATGAACTTGACATTAAAAGCTATAGCATACATTGGTCCTTACCTTTGAAAACATCACAAATCTAAAAAAGAGTTCATATAAATCAATCACAGCACTTCCAATGTCATCCAAAAAAAAAAAAAAAAAAAAAGTCAAGTCTATATTATGCACCAAGACCACATCATACCTCTATTATGCTTTGTTCGCCAAATAATATCAAAGACAAGTAAGCATGAATTTTACATATACTTAGCACCTAAGACCTTCCATCAACCCTTAGCAAGCATAAAATCCACCCTCAATCATTTCTCAAGAAAACAAATTAAACTTAGTAAATTAACACAAAATTCCCTAAGCTGCCTTCAATTTCCAACTAGCATTCTCTATGTTTATAAGGGTAAAACACCTATGAAACACCTCTGAATGATCTCAAACTTTGCAGACAAACATTTTACCATGTAAGGAACAAAGCACAATTGGCCAATATAGAAAATCATGTATACAAAGTTCGCAGAAAATTCTGAATAGAAACTGCATGAAGCTGTCAAAATCTGTCAACATGGAGAGAAAAAAAAAACAAGATTCAATGTGGCTGTATGCAAGGAAAAATCAGATACAATGTGGCATTTGAAAAACAACACATGCTAAAGTCATCATTCATGTCCCTAGAATCAAGATTCAATGTGGTATTTGAAAGGAAAAATCAGTTTTGTAATTGTTTTGAATATAATCATCAACATGGTCAAAACAGAAATTTTTTACAGCAAAGTTCACAGAAAAGTTCACAACAAAGTACAACTCCAACATCCAAAATTCAACAAGTTTACATAAAGTACAACTCCAACATCCAGCATCCACAATTCAGCAAAGTACAACTCCAACATCCACAATTCAATAAGTTTACATAAAGCACACAAAAGCATGCATTTTCAACCTTTTCACCAGTAAAAATCATACTAAAAATAGATTCCAAAACACTACACAGAAAGTACTAAAAATCCACCGTTCTTAGTTTTTTTTGTTATGAAAATTTTCTGCAATTAAATGCAGTACTTTCTGACACAACAACACATGCTAAAGTCATCATTCATGTCCCTAGAATCAAGATGTAATGTGGCATTTGAAAGGAAAAATCAGTTTTGCAATTGTTTTGAATATAATCGTCAACATGGTCAAAATCGAAAATTTTTACACCAAAGTTCACAACAAAGTACAATTCCAACATCCACAATTCAGCAAGTTTACATAAAGTACAACTCCACAATTCACAGAAAAGTTCACAGCAAAGTACAACTCCAGCAAAGTACAACTCCAACATCCAACTCAGGTAATGCAATCTCCACACACCACAATCCAAAAAATTAGCACAAATTC
>JANUWF010002227.1:0-24838 GCA_026120185.1 Voacanga thouarsii | reverse complement strand
CTCTTTCTTTCTCTAATTTTTCTTTCACAAAATGATAGTGTATTACAAGCTTAGAGAATAGCTCTATTTATAGAGCTCTAATTAGTGGATTACATCATGGCATACATCATCTTCCACTAATCTCAATTAGTGGTGTCTCCACTAAATGGTGGACATCCATAAAAATCTTCTCTAATAATTCACATAAATCCATAATTAGTGGAGCCTCCACTAATTAATGGAAATTCCAATAATTCATAACACTCCCTCTTGGATGTTCATCCATTACATAAAGAATATGCCTCATTAAATCCTTACTAGATAAAAACCCAATGGAAAAAAAAATCTAGTGAAGGAAAAAAGAGTACACTATTCTATATGTACATTTATTACTTCCCCTGATGAGATGATTCCTTTAAATCTTTAAGCCGACGCATACCGATTTTATATCTTAACTTCTCAAATGTTGCGATCGGTAAAGTCTTCGTGAAAATATCTGCGAGGTTATCACATGACCGAATTTGTAGCACATCAATTTCACCTTTCTTACGGAGTTCATGAGTAAAGAAGAATTTTGGTGAAATATGTTTTATCCGATCTCCTTTAATATATCCTCCTCGTAATTAAGCTATGCAAGCTGCATTGTCTTCATAAAGAGGAGTTGGAATATCTTTGATTGATGATAATCCACAACTTTCTCGGATATAATGAATCATGGATTTTAGCCATACACATTCTCGACTTGCTTCATGAATGACTATAATTTCAGCATGATTTGAAGAAGTAGGCTGCTATAGATTGTTTCGTAGAACGCCATGATATAGCAGTATTTTCACATGTAAATAGATAACCCGTTTGAGAACGTGCTTTATGTGGATCAGATAAATAACTAGTATCTGCATAACCTATCAATGTTGGATTGGTTTTATTTGAATAAAATAATCCGAGATCAATTGTACCTTGGAAATATCGAAGGACTTGTTTAATTCCATTCCAATGTCGTCGTGTTGGTGAAGAACTAAATCTTGCTAATAAATTGACAGCAAAAGTAATATCAGGTCGTGTATTATTAGCAAGATACATCAATGCACCAATTGCCTTGAGATATGGTACTTCGAGGACCAAGGAGTTCTTCATCATTTTCTTGAGGTCGGAAAGGATCTTTATCCACATTTAATGATCGGACGATCATTAGAATACTAAATGGATGTGCTTTGTCCATGTAAAATCTTTTTAGCACTTTTCTTTGGATATCGTTGATTGATGAATAAATGTTCCACTCTCCAGGATGTTCAATTTGTAAACCAAGGCAAAATTTGGTTTTACCAAAATCCTTGATTTCGAATTCTCTTTTTAAATAATCAATTGTTTCTTGGAGCTCTTCGGGAGTTCCAATAAGATTAATATCATCAACATATATAGCTAATATCACAAATTTAGAACCAGATTTCTTAATAAAAACACATGGACATACCTGGTCATTTTTAAATCCTACTTTCAATAAATATTCACTAAGACGTGTGAACCACATGCGCCCAGTTGCTTCGGGCCATATAATGATTTACGCAACTTGATGGAGTAATTTTCACGAGGATAATGTTTATATGCTTCGGGCATATGAAATCCTTCGGGGATTTTCATGTAAACATCATTTTCTAAATTTCCATACAAGTAAGTAGTGACAACATCTAATAGGCGCATATCTATCTTTTCATGTCTTGCTAAGTCGATAAGATATCGGAGTGTAATAGCATCAACAACGGGAGAATAAGTTTCATCATAATCAATACCTGGTCTTTGTGAAAAACCTTGGGCTACTAATCGCGCTTTATATCGAACAATTTCACTCTTTTCATTGCGCTTTCGCACAAATATCCATTTGTAGCTAACGGGTTTTACACCTTCGGTGTTCGGACTGCGAGTCCGAAGACTTCACGTTGTGTCGGTGCATTTAACTCCGATTGAATCGCATCTTTCCATTACAACCAATCTTTTCTATGCTGACATTCATCAAGCGATATTGGTTCGGGATCATCATTATCTGTGTAACATCAAGAGATATATTGTATGCAAATATATTATCAATAACAATTTCTATCAGATTCCAACTTCTCCAGGAAGTGGTATAATTGATAGAAATTTCGAGTGTTACTTTCATCAACTTACGGTTCTTTGTCATCGGTTCTCTCTTGGTCTTTATCATTCTTTTCTTCAATATGATCTTACGGATCATTTAATCCTCTTTTCTTTTGAGGATTTTTATCTTTAGAACCAAGAGGTCGGCCACGCTTACGGCGTGTTTTTGACTTCAGCTGACTATAGGTATAATATTTTGTTCTGCTTTGGAACTTCAATTCGAATAGGAGTATTTATATTTGGAACATGCGATTTTGTAACTCTTACGGAGTCAACAAAAGCGTACGGCATTTGATTTGCAATGCTTTGCAAATGAATTATCTTTTGAACTTCAAGTTCACATGCGCTTGTGCGCGGATCAAGATAATTTAATGATGTTGTCCAAGCAAGATCCTTTTTATCTTTGTTTTGGTTCTCCCCTAATTTAGGGAATAATGATTCATCAAAATGACAATCGGCAAATTTTGCTATGAATACATCTCTTGTCGGGGGTTCAACATACACGATAATAGAGGGAGAATCATATCCAACGTATATCCCCTTTCTTCTTTGAGGACCCATCTTTGTACGTTGGTTTGGTGCAATTTGAATATATACGACACACCCAAAAATTCTTAAATGAGCAATATTTGGTTCGACCCAAAAGCCAATTGCAAAGGAGAGAATTTATGATAACTAGGCTGGTCTTATACGTACAAGTGTTGCGGCATGTAGAATAGCATGTCCCCGAGCGAGATCGTTGGGAGATTTGTTTTCATTAATAATGGTCTAGCAATTAATTGTAATCGTTTAATCAAAGATTCAACAAGACCATTTTGTGTGTGAACATGAGCTACGGGATGTTCAACATTAATCCCAATTGACATGCAATATGCATCAAAAGCATGTGATGAAAATTCACCGAGTATTATCCAAACGGATATTTTTAATGTGATGGTCGGGAAATTGTACTCGTAATTTAATTATTTGAGCAAATAATCTCGCAAACGCCGGGTTGCGAGTAGATAATAAACATACATGTGACCATCGGGATGATGCATCAATTAAGACCATAAAATATTTGAACGGTCCACATGGTGGATCAATAGGTTCACAAATATCTCCAGTGAATCCGTTCGAGAAATGTAGGACTTTCGGCTCCTACTTTTACTGTGATGGTTTAACAATTAATTTTCCTAGGAGCATGCGGTACATGCGAATTTTTCTGATATTAATATCATTTTATTTTTAAAGAATGACCATGTGTATTCTCAATGATTCTTTTCATCATGGTAGATCTTGGATGACCCAACCGGTCATGCCAAATGCTAAAAGTAATAGAATCGATAAACTTCGACTTACTAGATGATGAATTTCAATTGTACGTATTTTTACAAAATATAGGCCGGTAGAAAAAGGCAGCGAGTTTTCTAATACTGATTTCTTATCCAAATTCATTTGAGTAATATAAAGATACTCAATCCCATTTTCCTCATTTGTTTCAACATGATACCCATTTACGCGGATATCTTTAAAACTCAATAAATTTCTTACGGATTTTAAGGAAAATAGTGCCTTATCAATAATAATTATTATTCCTTTAGGCAACAATATACTAGCTCTTTCGGAGCCCTCAATCACATTTGCACTACCGTTTATCGTATAAATATTTATTTCTCCCATTTTGAGATTAGAAAAATATTTCTCATTTTTTAGTATGGTGTGTGTAGTTTCACTATCAATAATGCATACATCATCATTAACAACAGCCATCTGAACACAAATATATATATGCAAACGTAAATATTATTAGAATAGAATGAAGATGAAAATACAAAAATATCAGGGTGAGGCTTTAGTTCTTACGGACACTTGCCATCACCAATTAAATGGTCTATCCTACAGTCTGGGTGTTCAAAAAAATCCGATACATCCATATGGGTAATATTGATATTAAGATCTTTAGGATCAATATCATCATCCTTAACATTATTTATTGAATATTGAGAAAAATTTGCTTCAACATTTTTATTTTTCAATGAATCTTGATACAATTCAACTAAATGTTTAGCCGTACGACAGTTTCGTGACCAATGACCTTTCATGCCACACCTATAACATATATCCTCATGCTTTTCTTCAATTTCTTTTTCTTTTCCCTTATGATCTTTTCTGTTCCACTTCAGGTGGCCAGTATTTCTCACAGTTTGATTATGATTGTGATAAGGAAAATATCGAGTGTGTCTACGACCATAACCATGACCACGGCCACGACCACGACTATAACGATGGCCTTGCTGGAGCCAATAGCATTCACTTACGGGAGTCTTTGTTGAGCGATTAATTCGACTTCATGATTTCTCAATAATAACTCATTATTCTTCTGCGCAATGTCGAAGGCGATAATTAAATCACGTAAATTTTGTATACCCTCTTTTTCGATATTGTTGTTGTAGGACAATATTCGAGGTATGAAAGGTGGAGAATGTCTTCTCCAACATATCTTCATCAATCACTTTTTCTCACGTATAATTTTAAGCTGAGATGTAATTTTATACATTGCGAAGCTATAATCATTCACGGTTTTAAAATCTTGCAACCTCAGGTGCAACCATTCATACCGTATAGTGGATAGTACGACCATCTTCAGGTGATCAAATCTTTCTTTTAAATTTACCCACATGACATATGGATCTTTTTCGATAAGATATTCCATTTTCAAATTTTCATCGAGATGACGACGAATAAGAATCAAAGCTTTAGCCTTGTGTTGTGCAGATGCACTATTATTTGCTTGAATAATTTCATTAAGGCCTTCAGCATTTAGATGCATTTCTGCATCGAGAACCCATGACATATAATTTTTTCCAGAAATATCAAGGGCTACAAATTCGAGTTCAGCAAGGTTAGCCATAGAGATCAATAAATGCGTACTGTCTTACGGCTTTGGTAGCAGCGAAACTCGTGCTTAGTCTTCGGCTTTTGTACCGGTTGAGACTCGTGCTTGATAACGTGTTATAAAATTAGGGTAGTGTTAGAATAAAATCTTCACACTACACACTAATAAAACTCTAACTATTTTGCACAAGAATTTCTTTTCAAACTTCTCTCTTTCTTTCTCTCACAATTCTTTCTCTAATCTTTCTTTCACAAAATGATTGTGTATTACAAGCTTAGAGAATAACTCTATTTATAGAGCTCTAATTAGTGGAATACGTCATAGCATACATCATCTTCCACTAATCTCAATTAGTGGTGTCTCCACTAAATGGTGGACATCCATAAAAATCTTCTCTAATAATTCACATAAATCTATAATTAGTGGAGCCTCCACTAATTAATAGAGATTCCAATAATTCATAACAACTTTAAACATCACAAATATATTACATCCAAACATCATAAGTCCTATTACATTACTTAATCATTCAAACTACTATGCGCCTCAATAATAGAAAGATTAAATTACATAGACACCATTATTGGGAGCAACTGACTATGGATATCACCATAAATTTGTCATGACCAACCTCACTTTGTACAATGACTCAAAACAATTTCTATCCAAAGACACGTTAAATATTACGGATAGATTACATCCAAACATCATATGTAAGATTACACCACTTATTCTTTTAAACTGTTACGCACACCATTAAAAAAAATTGAAAATAATTTATTAAACTATATAGGCCTTTATTGAAAATACATCAAATAAATACATTAGTACTTGTTCATAATTTTTTGTTCAAGTGATGGTGTATATCATTGTTCGCATATTGGGACCAAACCTTCTATTGCACATGATAAGTTGATGAAGCAGTTGTAATACGATGTACAAGGAGGCCAATGAAGAAAAGAAAAAAAAAATGAAAGAGTTACATTGGCTATAAAAGCCATGAGGAACATGAAAGAAAGAGTTTTTTCTCTTCTTTTCTTTGGACTAAGTAAGAAGAGGAGTCTGATGAATGTACAAATAGGAGTTTCAATGGTAATGAAGTCCCAAGACAATGATTGATGAGTTCAAAATTCGTGGAATTGTGATCAAATGGCATTGATAGGGCCTAATTGTGTATATATTTTCGTAATTATTTGAAGTTATTTTGTGATATTTTTAATTTAATAATTAATCATTTTTTTTATTTAATATTTTAGTGAAGAAAGATTTTCTAGTGATTTTGTGCAGAAATTACCGAATTTAAAGTAAATCAAGCAATTCCATAATGGACCCGATGTCGGCATATGAAGTCTGACCTGGCGGTGGCTTCGTTTTGGAAGAACAGAGCATAAACAGAGTTGAACCGCCGGGTCAAAGCTTGTGAACTGTCGGTGGCTCAGCAAAATAACAAATACCGAAATTTTCGGTGTTTGAAGCTGTGGCAGGATGCTTAAAAACCATGGCTGGGTTTTGAAGCTTTTGTGAGTAAAGCCATGAGTAGCTTTAGAGAGAAATCAAAGAGGAGCTGGCCAGGAGCCGCGGTCGGATGAAGAAAGCAGCTCGGCGGCTTCGAGAAGAAAGAAGGCAGCTGGCTTGAAGAACTAAAGAAGAGATGGCTCGAGCAGTCGGCGGCCTCAGCGAGAGGAAGGAATGACTTCGGCTTGACCAAAAGGAAAAGAAGAAACGACAGCTCGGTCGAGCCGACTTCAAGGAATAATGAGAACTAGCTTCGGTGGTTCGATCGGCTTGAAGAAGAAATAGCTTCAGCGACTTGGATAATTTAGTAGCTTCATGGCTCGATCAAGTAAGAGAAAAGAAAAGTAGCGGCTTCGGTAAGCGATCAGCTCAGTGTCTTCCATGGCCCTGCCAGCAGCTTTAATCTAAAGGAAGTGGCTCGATGGATTTAAGTTGATTAATTTTGTGGAATTTGTGCAGATTTTAGAATTCTTTTAGGAAATTACTTTTTTTCATGTCGGGTTTTTAGGAAATCTTTGTACCTATAAAAATAAGAGAATAATAATCCCTAAACTAGTTTTCACCTTTGGGACTTACAAACCCATAGAAAACTCCTAAAGAAAATCAAGATTTAGAAGGATTAATGAGATTCTTGTAGAAGGAAAGGAGATTGATCAAGAAGATTTCAATGAAGAAGAAAAAAGCTTACTTGTCTATAAGTGATTTTTTTTCTCTTCTTTGTAATTTATTAACAATTTAAGTTTTAATTATTTTAATTGTATTTGGAGGATATTTTTGGATTCATGACTTTGTGTTGATTTTAGTTCTTTGATCAATTGGTTGTTATTCTTGGTATTTGATTATTTGTTTTAATTAAGAAATTGATTGATTGATTCTTTTTATTGACTTGCTTGCAAAAGAGGTTGATAGTGGTTTTAATTTAATTAATTTTATATTTATTATCTCTTAACTTATTTGCAAAAGGGGTTAATTGTCAAGAATTTGGATAATTAAATATTAGTTAATAATTGTTAGAATATAAAGTCATTAACTAATTTCATACTTTAAATCACCTAGAACATAGGGATTTATGTCGAGAATTGAGTTTAATATATCTTTTGAGTAAATTAGTTGAGATAAAATATATTCACTAGTTTAATTAAAAGATAATAATTTCACGGTTTGCAAATGAAGTGGGTCTAAATTATTCCTTCATGATGCCAATATAATAATTAATTGAGAGAATTGCTAGTCAATCATTATTGTGTATTTAGAAATTTATATCTAGTTACATGTCTTTTCTCCTTATTCTCACTCCTTGATTATCCTTGTAACTTTTCTTGTGACTTGATTTTCTCTAGTATATTAGATTAGTGCCGTATTTTCTTCTATTTCTTTATTTTATTGACTAATTAATAAAGATTTTGGTAAAGTAAGATGGGAGCCTAACTTTTTGTAAATTCGATACTTGTTATTCTCTATACTATATTATGGGTATACTTATCTGTATGTATGATTTTAGTGGTTAGGTTTTTAATTAAAACTTGATTAATTGTGAACTTTGTTGGTAATATTTTTTACACTAAAAAATATGCATCAGGCATCAATTATTACAAGAATCTAAACAATAAAAAAAGAAATAGAGAAGTACTTCTAGAAAAATAAAAAGTACAATGGGCAATCTTGTTTCTTTAGAAGTTGCTTCACCCCCTACTTTTTCTTGTTCGTGTCATTTGCAGGTGGCTTGTTTTGGAGGAGGGATTATAGAAACAATCATGCCTTATACTTGTAAGCTTGAATACGTGAAGTTATTATCTCTTAAAATAGAAGTAAAAAATTTCAACAAATATAATTTTGGTTTAAATAATTATTTAAATAAAACATATTAAATATTTTAAAATCCATAAATTATTGACAAACTTTAGTGTTTTGATATATTTTTTACTAAGTTGTTATATATTCATACAGATTAAAACTGATCAAACATAATTGAACTAAAAAAAACAAACAAACTTAACAGTTTAAAATTTTAAATAATTAAATTTAATTTGATTTTAAAATTAAATAAAGTTGAATCAAGAACCCTATCGTCTTTTATAATATTCTTCTTTATTTTAAAATTAATTATGTAACGGCATACAAGGGAAAACGTGACTTGCCCTTTAATCTTTTGGTGTTGTTGCTTCGCTTTGAAATAGAAGTATTTACAATCATCAAGGCAAAGCGGATATAGCCACTGTTGGGCCAAACAAGTCCAGCCCATTTGGTAGACAAAAAGAAAACAAAAACAAACACCCACAATCTAAATAAAAACCTAACAAATCAAAAGAAGTGGAGTATTGTTATAAAATTAGGGTAGTGTTAGAATAAAATCTACACACTACACACTAATAAAACTCTAACTATTCTTTGCATAAGAATTTCTCTTCAAACTTCTCTCTTTCTTTCTCTAATTTTTCTTTCACAAAATGATAGTGTATTACAAGCTTAGAGAATAGCTCTATTTATAAAACTTTAATTAGTGGATTACATTATGGCATACATCATCTTCCACTAATCTCAATTAGTGGTGTCTCCACTAAATGGTGGACATCCATAAAAATCTTCTAATAATTCACATAAATTCATAATTAGTGGAGCCTCCACTAATTAATGGAGATTCCAATAATTCATAACACTCCCCCTTGGATGTCCATCCATTACATAAAGAATATGCCTCGTTAAAACCTTACTAGATAAAAACCCAGTGGGAAAAAAAAAATCTAGTGAAGGAAAAAGAGTACACTATTCTATATGTCACGTTTATTACTTCTCCGATGAGATGATTCCTTTAAATCTTTAAACCGAGCGCATACCGATTTTATATCTCAACTTCTCAAATGTTGCGATCGGTAAAGTCTTCGTGAAAATATCTGCGAGTTTATCACATGACCGAATTTGTAGCACATCAATTTCACATTTCTTACGGAGTTCATGAGTAAAGAAGAATTTTGGTGAAATATATTTTGTCCGATCTCCTTTAATATATCCTCCTCGTAATTGAGCTATGCAAGTTGCATTGTCTTCATAAAGAGGAGTTGGAATATCTTTGATTGATGATAATCCACAACTTTCTCGGATATAATGAATCATGGATCTTAGCCATACACATTCTCGACTTACTTCATGAATGGCCATAATTTCAAGCATGATTTGAAGAAGTAGTCTGCTATAGATTGTTTCGTAGAACGCCATGATATAGCAGTATTTTCACATGTAAATAGATAGCTCGTTTGAGAATGTGCTTTATGTGGATCAGATAAATAACCAGCATCTGCATAACCTATCAATGTTGGACTGATTTTATTTGAATAAAATAATCCGAGATCAATTGTACCTTGGAGATATCGAAGGACTTGTTTAATTCCATTACAATGTCGTCGTGTTGGTGAAGAACTAAATCTTGCTAATAAATTGACAGCAAAAGTAATATCAGGTCGTGTATTATTAGCAAGATACATCAATGCACCAATTGCACTGAGATATGGTACTTCAGGACCAAGGAGTTCTTCATCATTTTCTTGAGGTCGGAAAGGATCTTTATCCATATTTAATGATCGGACGATCATTGGAATACTCAATGGATGTGCTTTGTCCATGTAAAATTTTTTTAGCACTTTTGCTGTATATGTTGATTGATGAATAAATGTTCCACTCTCCAGATGTTCAATTTGTAAACCAAGGCAAAATTTGGTTTTACCAAAATCCTTGATTTCGAATTCTCTTTTTAAATAATCAATTGTTTCTTGGAGCTCTTCAGGATTCCAATAAAATTAATATCATCAACATATATAGCTAATATCACAAATTTAGAACCAGATTTCTTAATAAAAACACATGGACATACCTGGTCATTTTTAAATCCCGCTTTCAATAAATATTCACTAAGACGTGTGAACCACATGCGCCCAAATTGCTTCAGGCCATATAATGATTTCTGCAACTTGATGGAGTAATTTTCACGAGGATAATGTTTATATGCTTCAGGCATATAAAAATCCTTCGGGGATTTTCATGTAAACATCATTTTCTAAATTTACATACAAGTAAGCAGTGACAACATCTAATAGGGGCATATCTATCTTTTCATGTACTGCCAAACTGATAAGATATTGGAGTGTAATAGCATCAACAACAGGAGAATAAGTTGCATCATAATCAATACCTAGTCTTTGTGAAAAAGCTTGAGCTACTAATCGCGCTTTATATCGAACGATTTCACTCTTTTCATTGTGCTTTCGCACAAATATCCATTTGTAGCCAACAGGTTTTACACCTTCTGGTGTTCGGACTGCAGGTCCGAAGACTTCACGTTTTGTCAGTGCATTTAACTCCGATTGAATCGCATCTTTCCATTGCAGCCAATCTTTTCTATGCGGACATTCATCAACTGATATTGGTTCAGGATCATCATTATCCTGTGTAACATCAAGAGATATATTGTATGCAAATTAACAGTTTCTATCCGATTCCAACTTCTACCGGAAGTGGTATAATTGATAGAAATTTCAGTGTTACTTTCATCAACTTCTGGTTCTTTGTCATCAGTTCTCTCTTGGTATTTATCATTCTTTTCTTTAATATGATCATCTGGACCATTAATCTTCTATTCTTTCGAGGATTTTTATCTTTAGGATCAAGAGATCGGCCATGCTTCTGGCATGCTTTTGGCTCAGCAGCTATATGTAAAATCTTTTGTTCTGTTGGAACTTCAATTAGAATAGGAGTATTTATAGCTGGCATATGCGATTTTGTTACTCTTCTAGAGTCAACAAAAGCGGCTGGCATTTGATTTGTAATGCTTTACAAATGAATTATCTTTTGAACTTCAAGTTCACACGCGCTTGTATGCGGATCAAGATAATTTAATGATGTTGTCCAATCACGATCTTTCTTGTACTGTTTCTGTTCTCCCCCTAATTTAGGGAATAATGATTTCACAAGAGAATAAGAAAAGAAATATAAGAAAATGATGACAAGCGAGGAAATGCCAAGAAAAATATCTCCTTTTTTTTTCACTCTTCCCGTGCACGACTTTTCCTCTTCCTCTCTTGTCTTTTCTTCTCCTCCGACCCTCTACCTACCATCTACCTCTTCTTCTTCCTCATACAGATATATATATGTATATATATATATGTATCGATATATATCTCGGTTATCGAGTCATTAGTAAACATCAAAAACAAAAATCACAAAGCGAGATATGGAGACTCGTAATTCATTTGAGACATGGTCAAATTTTGACTCGATTTGCGCGAGATGTTGATGTATTTTCCTTTCCAAACCAACCGCTTCGCCTAATTCGAACACGAGAAGATTTTGATATGTTTTCCTTTCCAAACCAACCGCTACGCCTAATTCGAACGCGAGAAGATTTTGATATGTTTTCCTTTCCAAACCAACCGCTTCCTCCTAATTTCGGGTGAGATACCTTTGAGGGCTTCCATTTATTTTTAGTATGCTTGATAATGAAATTAAACTCTCTTTTGGTTTGTTTTTTATGTAAATCGGTGGAAGTTTTGAACATACTTGCTTTGGACCAAGTTGATGCTGCCCCTACAAGAAGCTTGCTTTTGATGATGTTCCTCTTGATGCTATTCCTTTGAATGAGGATATGCTTGTGCATGATCCTTTCTACTCTCTAATGGATTTTGAACAAAGCGAGAATATGTTTCCAGGTTATTATACATTTAAACATGGATTTTGAATGTTATTACCTTTACTGATATTATTTTCTTTTTCTAGGAGAAATAATGAGTGGTCTTGGCAACGAAGTCGGAGTATGAAATGCTTAATATCGAAGTTCAAGATATTATTACAGACAAAATTCCTGGGGAGAAGAAGATGATTAAGAGGCAGAGAGAGAAGAAGGGCAATAACTCCCAGACACTATCAAGAGAAATAATTTCACAATACTTTTACCTACCAATCAATAGCGCGACCAAGAAGCCGAATATTGGCATAACCAGTCTCAAGAAAAGATGTAGGGAGTTAGGAATTCGTCGATGGCCTCACGGGAAATTGGTGAGCTTGGAGACCATAATCAAGAATGTTCAGGTTCTCTCTCATACATACTTATAATTTGCAAGTATGAAACTATGAAAGATTTATAAATAAATAACCGATGATATCACTTTGATTTACAGGAGATGCAAAATAAAGAAGAAGGAGGACATATGGCTGAAAAGAAGTTGAAAGAAGCCATTGCGATACTGGAATGTGAAAAACAATTGGTGGAAGAAAGTCCTAATACGCAGTTAGAGGACCAAACACAGAAATTGAGACAATCATGCTTCAATGCCAAATATAATAAGAAATTTAATTATAATAAACTTAAGGAGATCATAAAATCCCAAGACTCATTTCGCGGTAATTTTACGGCTAATTCTGCTATTAGGCTCGATCTTTGGCTCAAAGGGGAAAGAAAAGGAAGAGGATGTCGAAAAAGAGGAGCTGAAGTCCATAATTACTAATTGTTTGTCTTCCTCTAATGTAAATATTGAAAAAGAACAATTACAAACCTTCATCTTACATTTGTCAGCTCAATTACAAAAGAGCAACTATAAGCATGTATCATCAAGTTCATATGAACACTAGTGATATGAATAAAAGATATGATGCTTATTATTAATGGAAATAGCTTTTTCCCTTATTATCTTTTCTGTTCCACTTCAGGTGGCTAGTATTTCTCTGTGATAAGGGAAATATCGAGTGTGTCCATGACCATAACCATGGCCATTGCCACAACTACGACTATAATGATGGCTTCTGCTGGAGCCAACGACATTCACTTGCAGAGTCTTTGTTGAGTCGATTCATACGGCTTCATGATTTCTCAATAATAACTCATGTTAAAGTCTGTCAATTTTGGATACCCTTTTTCTCGATATTATTCTTGTAGGACATGAAAAGTGGAGAATGTCTTCTCCAATATAACTTCATCAGTAACTTTTTCTCCGTAAAATTTTTAACTAAGATGTAGTTTTATACATCACGGAGTTCATGGTTTTACAATCTTGCAACTTCAGGTGCAACCATTCATACCGTGCAGTGGGTAGTACGACCATCTTCAGGTGGTCAAATCTTTCTTTTTATCCATATGACATATGGATCTCCTTTTTTAGCATTTAGATGCATTTACGTATGACATATAATTTTTTTCAGAAATATCAAGGGCTACAAATTCGAATTTAGCGAGATCAATAAATGCGTACTGTCTTACGGCTTTAATAACGGTAGAGACTCGTGCTGATAACGTGTTATAAAATTAGGGTAGTGTTAGAATAAAATCTACACACTACACACTAATAAAACTATAACTATTCTTTGCACAAGAATTTCTCTTCAAACTTCTCTTTTTCTTTCTCTCACAATTCTTTCTCTAATCTTTCTTTCACTAATCTTTCTTTCACAAAATGATGGTGTATTACAAGCTTAGAGAATAGCTCTATTTATAGAGCTCTAATTAGTGGATTACATCATGGCATACATCATCTTTCACTAATCTTAATTAGTGGTGTCTCCACTAAATGGTGGACATCCATAAAAATCTTCTAATAATTCACATAAATCCATAATTAGTAGAGCCTCCACTAATTAATGGAGATTCCAATAATTCATAACAAGCATGACATTTTTAGTGCAATTTCGTTGAGAGAGGCGGCAGAGGTAGGAAGAAAGACACAAGACTTTCTTCAAGCTTTGATCCTCAATGTGGATGGTCATTTGGAGTACGATTGAGAAGAAATTTGGCTCTATGTGATCCTCTCAACAAAATCTACAAATTTAACGGTTTAGATTTTAGTTTTGATAACATCTTTCCAAACTTAATTCTTATTTAGTTATAGCTTTGGGAGAAAATATTAATATATTATTCGTGTGCCTCTGGTGTTATCTAAAGAAAACTTTATATTGCCCGATATTGTTGATAGTGAAAGTTTTTCTTGGATTAGGTCCAGTGATTTTTTCCATTTTGGATTTTTCACATTAAAAATCTTGGTATTTCGTATTCTTTACTTTAGTGCTTTCTTTTACTGTTGGCGTTACTTAATTGGTATTTTTGGTTTATTCCTGTTTTTGATTGACACTTGGGAAATAGTTTTGATCTTGGAATATATTTGTGAGTTGGGTGAAGCTTAGTATTTTGCTCACTTTCAATTTATTTCCCAACAAAGTAATATCGAGCCCTGGTTGAGCAGGTTAGCTAATTTGTGCTAATTAAAAATGAATGATTCAAATAGTGGGTGCATTATAAAATTGAATACATCAAACTATTCGGATTGGAAGTCAATTTGTATTGTAGAGATTTGTTTGAACTTGTTCTAGAGGATAAAGGTAAACCATCGATATGAGTGATGAAAAATAGGTTAGCATGCACGGAAAAACAGTGGGTAATATTAGAAAGTGGATTGGTCAAAGTATATTTCAACACTTTGCTCAAGAAACTAGAGTTGATGTGTTATGGGAAAAACTTGAACTAATATTTGAGCGGAAAACTGGAATGAATAAATCTTTTTGTTTGAGAAATATTACTCAGTTAAGATACAAAGATGGTGCTTATATGAGTGATATTTGAGTACCTTTCGAGGATTGATAAATCAAGCGGCTTCTTTGAAATTGAACTTGGATGATGAGGTACAAACTTTATTGTTTTTCGGTTCATTACCGAGATAGTTGGGAAATAATGGTGGTATCCGTTAGCAATTCAGCTCCAAATGGTGTCTTAACCATGGCTATGGCTAAAGAGGCAGTGTTGAATAAGGAGATTATGAGGAAAGAACAAGACACTTTTAATGAGTCCCAAGTATTAATTATGCACAAGAAAGAAGAAAGGGGGAGAAGTGAGAGTAGAGGTCCTTACAACAAGAATGACGGATCCAAGATCGGACATAAGGCATTGAAATAAATTGAGTGCTATCATTATAAAAAGAAAGGGCACTAGAAGAAGCACTTTTGAAACGGGAACTTACTTGAGAAAAATGGTAATGGTAAGGTGAGAGATGAAGAAGATACTATAGCAGTAGTGGCAGCAAATGATGATATGTTTGTATTTTGCGAAGATGGTCATATCAATATTACTAGTTAAGATAGTGATTGGATAATTGTTTCAGGTGCATTATATCATGTTACTCCACACAGACATTTCTTCTCAACCTACACCGAAGGAGACTTTGGGCTGCGTTAGGATGGGAAACGAAGTTTCTTGCAAAGTTGTTGGCAAGGGTGATATTTGCTTAGATACGAGATCCGGGTGTCGGTTAGTCTTAAGGAATGCCAAACATGTTCCCGATATTCATCTTAATCTTGTTTCCACTAGAAAGCTTGATGATGAAGGCTACTATAGTTCTCAACATGGAGGCAAATGGAAACTCGACAAAGGGAACCTAATCATTGCCGAGAGAAAGGAAGCAAAATACTCTCTACTTGATACAAGCCGGGTTGGGAAAAGGAGAGGTGAATGCAATTCAAGATTCCTCTATTAATCTTTGGCACGAGCGACTTGGGCACATGATTGAGAAGGGAATTCAAACACTTGTTCGCGAGCAACTTCTCCCTAATGTAACGAGTATTTCTCTTAAATCGTGTGTTAATTGTATTTATGGAAAACAACATAGAGTTGGTTTTCAAAGACTTCCTTCATCTAGAAAGCTAAATCTATTAGAGATTGTGCACAGCGATGTACGTTACATGAAAGATAGGTCTTTTAGTGGTGGAGTTTATTTTGTTACTTTTATTGATGATTTCTCTAGAAAAGTCTAGTGTACTACTTTGAAATCTAAAGACCAGGTCTTGAATGTGTTCAAAGAATTTCATAGCAAGGTTGAAAGGAGGCGGTAAACGGTTAAAGTGTGTTTGAGCCGATAATGGTGGTGAGTATAGAGGACCATTTGAAAGCTACTTTGTAGGTCTCATGGGATTAGGTCTGGAGAAGACGAGTACTAAAAACACCACGGGAGAATGGAATAGCGGAAAGGATGAACATAACTATCACTGAGTGGATCGGATGTATGCTTTCCAATGCCAAGTCTGTCAAAAATTTTTTGGGGTGAAGTAATGAGAGCTACGATTGACTTGATTAATCTTTCTCCTTCGAGTTCCTTTGGATGGTGATATTCCGGAGAGAGTATGGACGAGGTAAAGAAGTATCCTTCAACCATTTGAAAGTCTTTGGTTGTCGTGCATTTGTTCATATTCCCAAAGATGAGAGATTAAAGCTTGATGTAAAATCCAAGCGAGTGTATTTTCTTAGGATATGCACATGCGAGTTTGGTTATAAAGTTTGTATGATCCGGTGGAGAAGAAATTGATCAGAAGCAAAGTTGTTGTTTTTCTTGAAGATCAAATCATTAAAGATATTGAAAAACATGGTAAGCCTAAACCAAAATCAAGATTCTCTGGTGACATTCCTTCTAATTCAGATCTAGTTCTTGCACCAACTAGTTTTGATGTGCCAGTTCCAGATCAAGGGGGAGCTGAGGATGAGTAAGGAGAAAGTATGGATGATAATAATGATGTTGGTAATATTGAACAAGAAGTACTACAACTACAGCTACAAGATGAACCTAGGAGATCTATCAAGGAAAGAAGACCCTTCTCTAGGTATAATCTTAATGAATATGTATTGTTGACTGATGGAGGAGAGCCAAAATCATATAGTGAAGCTTTGGAGCATGAGAAGAAAGAAGAATGGTTGCAAGTTATGCAAGAGGAGATGGTATTCTTACGAGAAAATCATACCTATGACTTGGTAAAATTGCCTACAGGTAAGAGAACATTAAAGAACAAGTGGGTCTACAGGTTAAAGACTCAAGAGAATAGCTCACAACCTAAGTACAAGGCAAGATTGGTTGTGAAGGGATTCATTCAGAAGAAATGTATAGATTTTGAAGAAATCTTTTCTCCAGTGGAAAAGATGACATCTATTCGAGTTATTCTTGGAATTGCTGCAAGTTTGAATCTTGAGATTGAGCAACTTGATGTGAAGACAGCCTTTCTACATGGTAACTTAGAAGAGGAAATTTATATGGAGCAGCCGGAAGGGTTTACAGAAAGTGATAAGAAGAATTTGGTATGTCGTCTCAGAAAAAGTTTATATGGTTTGAAACAGGCACCGAGACAGTGGTACAAGAAATTTGACTCCTTCATGACAAATCAGAAATACCATATGACCACATTAGATAATTGTGTCTATGTGAAGAATTTTTCATATGGTGATTTTATTATCCTCTTATTGTATGTGGATGATATGTTAATTGTTGGCCATGATGCTGTGAAGATTGAGAGGTTGAAAAAGGAGTTAAGCAAATCTTTTGCAATGAAAGATTTAGGTGCAGCTAAACAAATTTTGGGGGTGAAAATCACTCGAGATAGGCAAAATGGAAAGCTTTGGTTATCTCAAAAAAAGTATATTGAGAAAGTACTTGACGGAGTTCAACATAAGCAATGCTAAGGAAGTTTCTACTCTACTTGCGAGGTCACTTTATGTTAAACATTGAGTAGTGTCCGAAAGTGAGAAAAACAAAGAAAATATGAAGAAAGTTTCTTATGCTTCAGCAATTGGTAGTCTGATGTATGCTATGATTTACACCAGACCAGATATAGTTCATGCGGTTGGAGTGGTTAGTCGATATCTTTCTAATCTTGGTAAAGAGCATGGGAATGCTGTTAAGTGGATTATTAGATATCTCAAGGGAACTTCCAAATTATGTTTGTGCTTTGAAAATAACAATATCATACTTGATGGATACTCTAATTTAGATATGGGAAGTGATCTTGATAAGAGAAAATCTACATCTGGTTACTTAATGACTTTTGCAGGAGGAGCAATATCATGGCAAAGTAAGTTGCAAAAATGTATTGCTCTTTCTAGTACAGAAGCAGAGTATATCGCAGCTACTGAAGCTTGTAAAGAGATTATTTGATTGTAGAGGTTTTTTTAGGAATTGGGCTTGAAACAAGAAAAGTATAATCTTCATTATGATAGTTAGAGTGATATTTATCTATGTAAGAATTCTACATTTCACTCTCGATCCAAACATATTAATGTGAGATATCATTAGATTAGAGAATTTTTGGATTCCAAGCTGCTAATGCTTGAGAAGGTGCATACGGATGATAATGGTTTTGATATGTTGACTAAGGTGTTGCCTAAGGAGAAATTCTTGTTTTGCAAACAAGAAGTAGGATTGGTTGTATTTCCCAAATGAGCTAGAGGGGAGATTGTTGGGCCAAACAAGTCCAGCCTATTTGGTAGACAAAAAGAAAACAAAAACAAAGGCCCACAATCTAAATAAAAACTTAACAAATCAAAAGCGATGGAGCACGACATTTTTAGTGCGATTTCGTTGAGAGAGGCGGTAGACGCGGGAAGAAAGACGCAGGACTTTCTTCAAGTTTTGATCCTCAATTTGGATGGTCATTCGGAGTCTGATCGAGACGAAATTTCGTTCTACGTGATCCTCTCAACAAGATCTACGAATCTAACAGTTTAAATTTCGATTTTGGTAACATCATTTCAAACTCAATTCTTGTTTAGTTGTAGCTTTAGGAGAAGATATTGATATATTATTGGTGTGCCTCTAGTGTTATCTAGAGAAGACTTTGTATTACTCATTATTGTTGATAGTAGAAGTTTTTATTGGACTAGGTCCTGTGGTTTTTCCCATTTTGAGTTTTCCACATTAAAAATCTTGGTGTCTCGTATTCTTTACTTTGGTGCTTTCTTTTACTTGCTGGCATTACTTAATTGGTATTTTTAGTTTATTTTTATTTTTTATTGGTACTAGGGAAATAATTTTGATTTTGGAATATAATTGTGACTTGGGTAAAATTTGGTATTTGTTGTGAATTTGATTCAAAATAGAATCGGTAAATATAAAAATAAAGTAAAGATACTAGAAGAGGAGAGAAGAGAAAGAATAGTTTAGATACGATTTCATTGATTGTTCGTTTGTTTACATATGACCCCTATTTATAGAGGTTTCGATATAGAATACGAAAGTTTACGAGAATCCGAAAGGTTAAGAAATAAATTTAATAACCTTAAAAAATGAACGGTCACAGTATATGAACAGTCACATTATCTTCAAGAAAATGAACAGCCACTTACTATTGTTAAGAATATGAATAGTCATTCATAACACTCCCCATTGGATGTTCATTTTCAACCATTTCGAAAAATGTCTCGTTAAAAACCTTCATAGGAAAAATCCTATGGGATAAAAATTTAGTGAAGGAAAAGAGTACACTTTCCATTCTGGAGGGAATACTGCCTCATTAAAAACCTGACTAAGAAAAAACCCAGAAGGAAAAAATCTTAGTTAGGGAAAAAGAGTACAGTATATATACTCCCCCTCTTAATAACATCTTCAAGATGACTTTATGTCTTTCAACCGACGCATTTCAATTTTATGTACTAATTTTTCAAATGAAGCAGTCGGCAATGCCTTAGTGAGTAAATCTGCCTGATTATCACATGATCGAATCTGTTGCACATCTATTTCACCTCTTTTCTGGAGTTCGTGAGTAAAGAAAAATTTTGGTGAAATATGTTTTGTCATATCTCTTTTAATATATCCACTTCTTAATTGAGCTATACAAGCTGCATTATCTTCATAAAGAGGTATTGGAATTTCCTTTTCAGAAGGTAATCCACAATTTTCTCGGATATAATAGATCATTGATCTCAATCACACACATTCTCGGCTTGCCTCGTGAATAGCTATAATTTCAACATGATTAGAAAAAGTAGCTGCTATAAATTGTTTTGTAGAGCGCCATGATATAGCGAGTACCACCACATGTAAATAAATAATCGGTTTGAGAACGTGCTTTATGTGGATCGGATAGATAACCGACATCGGCATATCTAATCAATATTAGGCTGGTTCTATTTGAATAAAATAATCCAAGATCCATTGTCCCTTGGAGATATCTTAGGACATTTTTAATCCCATTCCAATATCGACGTGTTGGGGAAGAACTGAATCTTACTAATAAATTCATAGACAATGCTATATCAGGTATAGTATTATTAGCAAGGTACATCAATGCACCAATTGTACTGAGATATGGTACTTTAGGACCAAGTAGTTCTTCATTATCTTCCCAAGGTCGAAAAGGATCTTTATTTATATCTAACGACTTCACGACCATTGGAGAACTTAATGGATGTGCTTTGTCCATGTAAAACCTGTTAAGAACTTTTGTTGTGTATGTTGATTGATGAATAAAAATACCATCTTCCAGGATGCTCAATTTGTAAACTAAGACAAAACTTGGTTCCGCCAAAATCCTTGACTTCAAATTCTTGCTTCGAGGCTATTTCTTGCCTTTTGGAGTTCTTCTAGAGTTCCAATAAGGTTAATATCATCAACATATATCGCAAGTATTACAAAATCGAGATCCAGATTTCTTAATAAAAATACACGGACATAGTGAATCATTTTTATATCCTGATTTCAATAAATATTCACTAAGACGATTATACCACATGCGTCAGACTGCTTTAAGCCATATAATGACTTTTGTAATCGAATGGAATAATTTCCACGAGGGTTAGAATTATATGCTTCGGGCATACTAAATCCTTACGGGATTTTCATATAAATATCATTATCAAGGTTCCCATATAAATAAGCGGTCACAACATCCATTAGAAACATTTCAATCTTTTCACGTACTACTAGACTCACAAGGTATCGGAGTGTAATTACATCCACCACAGGTGAATATGTTTCATCGTAATCGATACCCGATTTTTGGGAAAAACCTTGTGCCACAAGTCGTGCTTTATATCTTACGACTTCATTATTTTAATTTCTCTTTCGCACAAATACCCATTTATAACCAATTGGTTTTACACCTTCTGGTGTTCGGACTACAGGTCCAAAAACCTCACGCTTTGCAAGTGAGTTTAACTTCAATTGAATCGCATCTTTCCATTTTGACCAATCATTTCTATGACGACATTCTTCAACTGATGTTGGTTCATGATTCTCATTATCTTTTAACACTTCAAGTGCTATATTGTATGTAAAAACATGATCAATAGTTATTTCTGTCCGATTCCAACTTCTGCTAAAAGTTATATAATTAATGGACATCTCACTATTCCGTTCACTATTTTCAGATATTTGAATCTTTTTATCAGTTTCTACTTGATCCTTTTTTCTTAATTCTTCAATTGGATCATTTTGATCATTTAATCCTCTTTTCTTTCGAGGATTTTTATCTTTTGAACCAATAAGTCGTCCACGTTTCTGACGTGTTTTTGATTTAGTAGCTATAGGAATTGTATTTTGTTTTGTTGGGACTTCTATTCGAATAGGAGCATCTATAGTTAGAATATGCGATTTAGTTACCCTTGTAGAGTCCGCAAAAGAATCTGGCAGTTGATTTGCAAGTCTTTGCAAATGAATGATCTTTTGAACTTTTAGTTCACTTGCGCTTGTGTGCGGATCTAAATAATTCAATGATGTTGCCCAGGCAAGCTCCTTTTTATGTGGTTTATGTTCTCCCTAATTTAGGAAACAAAGTTTCATCAAAATGACAATTAGCAAATCTTGCTGTGAAAACGTCACCTGTCAATGGTTTAACGTATCTGATTATAGAGGGAGAATCATATCTAACATATATCCCCAACCTTCTTTGATGACCCATTTTGGTACGTTGATTTGGGGCTATTGGTACATATACAACACACCCAAAAATTCTCAAATGAGCAATATTTAGCTCGGAACCAAAAACCAATTGTAAGGGAGAAAATTTGTGATAACTTGTTGGCCTTATGCGCACAAGTGCTGTAGCATGCAAAATAGCATGTCTCCAAGCAGTTGTAGGGAGATTTATTCTCATTAATATCGGTCTAGCAATTAATTGTAATCGTTTAATGAATGATTCAGTTAGACCATTTTGAGTATGAACATGAGTTACTGGATGTTCAATAGTAATGCCAATTGACATGCAATAAGTATCAAAGGCTTAGGAGGAACATTCTCCAGCATTATCTAGATGGATCCTTTTGATAGGATAATCTGGAAATTGCGCTCTTAAGCGAATTATTTGGGCAAGCAATCTCGCGAACGCCAGGTTGTGAGTTGATAATAAACTAACATGCGACTATCGGGTTGATGCATAAATTAAAATCATAAAGTATCTAAATTGCCCATATGGTGGATTAATTGGTCCACATATATCACCATGAATTCTTTCTAGAAATACTAGAGACTTAAACTCCACTTTTGTTGGAGATGGTTTAACAACCAATTTCCCTTGAGAACATGCAGTACATGAAAATTTATCAGATGTCAAAATTCTTTGACTTTTCAAAGGATGATCATGCGTATTTTCAAATATCCTTCGCATCATAATAGCACCTGGATGACCTAAACGGTCATGCCAAATGATAAATGTAGCAGGATCAGTAAACTTCCGATTTACTGAATGATGCACTTCAATTGCATAGATTTTTGTGCTATATAGGCCAGATGAAAGAGATGGTAGCTTTTTTAATAAAGATTTCTTACCCGACATTATTTGAGTAATACAGAGATATTCAAAACCATTTTCTTCCATTGTTTCAATGTGATATCCATTTCAGTGAATATCTTTAAAGCTTAATAAATTTCTTTGAGATTTGGAAGAAAATAACGCTTTAGGAATAATAATATTTGTTTCTCCGGGTAATACAATATTAGCTATTCCGGAGCCTTCAATCAACTTTACACTACTACTTATAGTATTAACATTTGTTTCTCCCATCTGCAGGTAAGAGAAATATTTTCTATCTTTCAATATGGTGTATGTTGTACCACTATCAATTAGGCATATATCTTCAATGCCACTTGTGTATCCAGTAAGCGGAATAATAGCCATCTGGGCATAACAAAATATTTATAAATTTAAATACTCAAACAATAAAACTTTAAACGCTAATTACTATTACAATACAAAAAAAAAAAAAAACAAAAACAAAAAGAAACATATTAAAAGTAAACTTCTAATTCTTTTGGACATTTCCATCACCAATCAAATGCTCAATTCCTTCTTTACGATGCTCAAAGAAATTAGCTACGTCCAAATGAGTTATATCAATATCAACATCGTAAAGGTTGATATCATCATCATTATGAAGAGAATGTTGTAGAGTAAAATTTGCTTCAGCATTTTTGCCTTTCTTCTCAATAGACGCCTGATACAGATTAACAAGGTGTTTTGCGATACAACTAGTGCGAGACCAATGACCTTTTATGCCACGAGCGATAACATTTATCTTCATAATTTTTAGGAACAACATCATTTCTTTTTCCTTTCACATTAGTTTTTGGCCACTTACGGTGGTTGTTATTATTTCTCGTAACTTTATTTTGATTTGTTGCAATCATAATGAATATTTCTATCACGACCATATATATGTCTACGGCCATGGCCACGGCCACGACCACGACCTCTTCTAGGGTCAAAATTACGAGTTCTAACATCATTCATTTACGGGAATGGAGTAGAATCTATTGGTCGAACTTCATGATTTTTCATTAATAACTCATTATTTTGCTCGACTACGAGAAGACAAGATATTAATTACTGCATACTTTTTGAATTCCTTTTCTCGATATTGCTACTGCGAGAGCACATTCGAGGCATGAAAAGTAGAGAAATTTTTTTCTAACATATCCTCATCGGTAATATTTTCTCCACACGGTTTTAGTTGCGAACTAATTTTAAAAATAGCAGAATTATACTCACTAACAGATTTAAAATCTTGTAATCGCAAGTGCATCCAATTATACCGTGCCTTTGGAAGGACGACCATCTTCTGGTGATCAAACATTTCTTTCAAATTAGTCCACAAAATAAGTGAATTTTTCACGGTAAGGTATTCAATCTTTAAGTCATCATGAAAATGATGACGGAGAAAAATCATAGTTTTAGCATCATTTTGTGATGATGATGGATTTCCTTCTACAATGGTATTTGTCAGATCCATTGGAGCTAAATACATTTCAGCATCTAGTATCCAAGATAAATAGTTTTTTCCAGTAATATCAAGAGCGGCAAACTCAAGTTTGGTGAGATTTGCCATGTGAATACAAAAGCAAATAGGAAATTTACTTACCTTCCTCTTTTGTTATAGCCAGTGATGATAACCTTTAGTAAAGCAGTTTGGGTAGAGTCTCGTGCTTGATAATGTGTTGTGAATTTGATTCAAAATAGAATAAGTAAATATAAAAATAAAGTACGAGATATTAGAAGAGGAGAGAAGAGAAAGAATCGTTTAGATACGATTTCATTGATTGCTCGTTTGTTTACATA
>JANUWF010002226.1:0-10725 GCA_026120185.1 Voacanga thouarsii | reverse complement strand
CGGACAAGCCGCGCCGCAACGCAATGTACTGCTGACCGAATCACCAGTCCAATACTGGTTTGCCTTCAAGAAGTTATTCGCCCCACTCTGGTGCGATGGCTACAACGACTCTTCTTGCAGGATAAGACGGTCTCAGATCACTGTTGACGTACACCAACTGTGATCACCTCGAAAATCCCCTCAGTTCACCGGTCCCGATAAGTCAGAAATTATAGATCGTGGAGAGAGAACTGAAGCGGCGAATTTTCTCGCAAGAAGCAAAAAAGCACGAAAAAGGGTTAACCCTAATGGTGGCTCTGTTCTCCTTTTTAATCTCGCCTTTAGGAAAATTAAAACCCAATTTAGATTAGGAAGCCCTAATTCCCTTACCAGATTTTATGTTTCCTATTCCTTTTCAAGTTAGAGTTAATTGGGCCAAATAAAAATAGAGGATCGTGAAAACATGGCCCAAGCCCGAGCTGGGCCGGGCGGGCGGCGCACGCGTATGGCATCCTCCATACCTTGGGCTTTTCTATTAAGTCTATAGAAAAGCCTTTTAGTATATAAAGGCTTCTACACTCCTCTATTTTTCCCATGTGGGACTCATGTCTAACATGAATTCCCAAATGGTTAAACACTCAACTTTAACAACATTTAATTATGGATTCCCAACATGAAAATGGCTTCTACCACAATCAAAACAATCTCTAACATATCAAGAACAATTCTCATTAATTGTTTTAGGCTAACTAATCATGAGTTAAAAATTATTAACTCCCAAAGTTTCCATTTTCAACAGATTTGAGGTAGGTAGATCCAAATTACACAATCAAAGAAAAAAAAAACGGACAATTGTAATTGTCATAAATGGCTATGTACTCATTAGAAAATAAAAAATGAAGATTTGTAGTGGTGATACGATGATACTAGCATATGTGAAGATATTCTTAGAATCTTTGAGTATATGGATGCTTCTTCTCATGTGAATTTTAGATTTTGGATGTTGTCCTCAAGGGATTAATTGTTCTTGGAGAGAGACACACTTTAGGTAATGTGACAGATGACCTAAAGATGCACAAAATCTAATTTTCTTGGACCATTAGGATTCCAATGGTTGTGATTTTTTAATTGAGGTGGAGTCCTAAAATCACATATGGCTAGAATATCCCAGTGTACCGAGAAAAGTATAAGCAACGATATTCATCTGTAAGGAAAAAAGTACCTTGACGACCTGGAAGAGAGTCCCCAATAACTTTTAGGGGCAAATGATGGTGTGAGAAGAATGTTGGGGATATGCCCTAGAGTTAATTTGTACTTATACTATTGTCATTATATTTTATATAATAATATGAGGCTTTCCTTTCCATGAATAGTGAGTTTGTTTTGTAGTCATCAAGTACGTGACTTGATAGTAAAACCCTACAATGAATACAATAACTATTCTAAAACTGTCCCTGATCGATTATTATTATTGGAATAATAATAAATTAAGATTAGTATGTTTGTGACTTGATGGCTATGTTTTACTGGCCATGGATATTTATGATATCGAGTTAAGACATAAATAAATGTTAGAGAACATTGTATTGGACATGACCCACTGTGAGAGTACTTCATGGAATATGTCATAAGTACTTTCTAGCCATAATAATATTGAAAGTCCTTCGACCTAAATTCATCATAGTTTCCTACTTGATAAATTCTATATTTTGACATTGTCTAAAGTTGTCTTTAACCAAATAATAAATTAGACTACTGTTGGATATAGAATAAATCAAGGAGAGGAATATGATTGATTGTGAAGGAATTTGTCCCTCTCAATTATGGGAGAGATATCCATGGGCCCTTTGATAAGTTAGACTGTTAAAAATGCATTGCTGTGCTTAAATATATCAATCTAAGATATTGATATCATTTGTTTGAATAGTCTACTATGAAATCAAGAAATAATTGATTAAGCTTAATAAGGATGACATGCTCCGTGCCTTATGCTTAATCTGGATATCGTGTGACAAAAGGACTAAATATAAAATTATGGTTTGGTTCAAAGAGATCACCGATCTTCATTTAACCTGGATAGTTATAATGTTTTGCTAGAAACCGCTTATAACTTGTGGGCCATTTAAATATGATTTAGGCATACTGCCAGTGTTAAATGAACCTATAGGGTCACACAATAAGCGAACTTGTTAGGTTATTTTTCTGGTGACCAGATTCGATGAATCTGGAAATATATCTAAGTTAATCGTACTTAGAAAATTTACCAGATACAATGAATCTGGAAATATGTCCACATTCGATGTATCTGGATGATGTCTAGATTATCAGAATCTGACTCGGTAAATTAATTAGTTAAATTACCGAGATAATGGCAGAATCTTATCATATCAGTTTTAATTTAATTTGAATTTAAATTAGAATATGATAAGATATTATTAGGGTTGGACTCTAAGAGGTTCGGGGGTTTTTAAGAAAACTCTAGCCGTCTTTTTCAATAGTCCAATTTTTCGATTGAGAACATTCGTGCAATTCTCTACCATAAGAGGGAAAAAAAACCTCTCAAACCCTAGGCGCTAGCACTCCCCGAGTATCGAGTAGTTCGCGGTGTGTATCCAATAGAGGACGTTCGCATACTGCAACGATCTCAGTGATTGTTCGGGTTGAACGTACAACAGCGCAATCAGAATCGAAGGATTTCGATTACAGCAACCAGAGGTAATTCTTAAACCTTAGATCTTCTTAATCGTTTACTTAGGTCCTCGGGAGGGATTCGTGGATGTTTTCCGCATTTAGGAGTCCACTTTCTTGTGCTAGTCAACCAATTGTGTTTGGACTCGGGGACAACTATATATTTATTGACCAAGTTAAATTAGGAATAATTGGGATGCTGGGATTATACTGATTCGAGCATGTAGTTGGGCACCTATGAAATTTTGGTGATTATGAAGGTTAATGGAGTCAAGAGGATTGCGACTTTGATGTTGCTGCATATCTTGGAGGCTGGCGAAGGTGGAATATAAGCGAAAGTGGAGATTATTGGGTTATTGTCTTGCATTCCTAATATGACTAGAATAAAGTGGTTTGATTAAAAAGATATTCCTAATGCATTTAGAATTAGAAAGTTACTATTAACCTATATATATTTGAATTAGAAAATTACTCCTACTACATCTCATATTACTTAGAAATCTTATGATTTGATATATATATATATATATAGGTGGAGTCATGAACCTTCTAAAGGGTATTGATTTATTCTGGTGTATCCAGTATTATGGAGCATATGTGTAGGTTAGGTGAGTGTATGAATGGTGAAAGATAGGGTTTGAAAAAACACTAAAATACCTTATATAAATCTCTTAATGGCTATTAATAAAATATTTCATGATTTTCGTCGAAAACATAGACTTAGATAAACAAGTCAAATCATATAAATCTTTTATACTTTATTTTATTCTTCATATTTATTTTTTTATTCTCATTACCTATCCCGATTTAAATTTTCCAAACATGATTTAGGCCTTTTCGCAGTTTTCTATCCCCTTCTCAAGCAATGATTGAGACTAATGATATTCTCAAAGTTTTTTTTTTTTTTTCGCTTTTAAGTCAAAATTTAGAGACAACAGTGTAGGTTTGAAGTAGTGTGATAACAGATGTAGTTTACTCTCATTTATATATTTCTAATATCTCATTCTCACTTGATTTTGTAGGTACTTCTCCACTCATGAAGCGAAATGAAGCCAACGATGATGATAGCCAGTTATGCTCTTCATCCCATTCAAAAGGAGGTAACTTGGTAATTATAAACAATTCATTGCAAAATAAGTATCTCTTGACTACTTCTTTAAAAGCTACATTACTAGGCTTGGAGTTGGGGAGTCCTGAATATGATGATATCATTGAAGGATGATTGATGCTTTAATTAGTGATACACTCTTATCTAGTATTTACATTCATACGTTAAAGAATTGATTTGTGTGTCCAAAGATATGCAAGGGAATGAGGTTTATGTGCTTAATTTTGTTAAGAGTAATATTTTTCATAAACCTTATTTCTCCCAAAAACCTCCTGTATTTCTAAATAATTCATCATCCCTACTTTTTATATTTAGCATGAATTTTCTGTACAAATGGTTGATGAGGAAGTATGATGAATGGAAAGAGTTGTTTTTATTTAGTTTACTTTTTCTAGATAGTAGTCTTTCGGTTTACTTCATTTTTTTTTCTAGTTTTTTTGCTTTCAAGCATTTTTATTCTGTGTTTTTCATTTTGCAGGATAATAAATTGAGAATAACCCATTTTCTTCCTATTTCAATATCTATTGAAGCTTCATTTATTTGGGGAGTATTGCTTAACCTCTCATTCTTATTATTTTTGGTCCCTTTTGATATGTTTTCTTTTTGTATATTTTGGCTATTGAGGATAATATCTAATTTAAGTGTGAGGGAGTGGTTTTGCGGTATTTATTATCCAAGTTTTTATCAATTTCTTGTGGTGTTTTAAATTGAAAATTGAGCTAAATTTTTTCAATTTTTAGTATATTTTGATTCTTATGGAATTGTTATTCTTTTTTACTTGGCATAAAAATTTGGTATAAGGTTGTTTTAATTGGGATACCCTTTGGTAAACTTATATATTTGATATGATATAGATTAAGTCTTGAGAATTTGGATTAACCTTACCTATTTTTTAGTAAATTTTGTGACATTGTATTTCTTGGGGAATGATGAGAAACTTATGATGAAGCATAAGGAATTTTGGCCTATTTATATTCTATGATCTTCTAGCTAGTCCTAATTCTCCGCTTAAGAAAATATGGATTGGGGTAAGAAAAAGTGCTACTAGAGTAAAGTAATGCAAAAGCTAAAAAATCATTATTTACATATTTTTAGTAGGCATTTGCATTACTTTACCCTAATAAGGGTAATGTAAAGGCTGAAGGATCTTTATTCCATCTCTACTAGGCAAACATTACCCTACAAAAATAAGTGTACGGACCAATCTTCTATTTACTACTCGAAGTTACGGTAGCTTTTGAAAATCAGAGAACTTAAGTAGCCCTTATCCCTAGCTTAAGCAAATCGTTTGAGTCATATTCTTGAACTTGGAGATAGGATAAAATTGAGTTGAATAGATATAAACTTGTTTAATACAACTTCGATGGCCTTGGTTTTATCTATTTAAATACATAGGTTTACACGAGTTTAGCTTGGTTAAATAATCTTTAATTGAATTTTTATCTCAAAAGAAAAAGAATATCTTTGCCATGGAAGTCAATGTTTCCAAAAATCCATTCTTGTTAAAATACTTTTTGCTTGTGGTACTTAATTTTCTTTATGGTTTGCTTAAGGACAAGCAAAAACTTAAGTATAGAGGAGTGATGTTTGATCATTTCATGCATATTTTACATAGCTTTTGAGGCTCAAATTCCTTAAATTTTGTTATAGATTGCTACTTATTTCCTCCATTTTCTCCTTGTGTGATGTAGATCAAAAGAGTTGAAATTAGAAGAGAAATCAAGAAAAAAGACCGAAAAGAGCCAAATTGAAGTGCCATGGTGCCATGCGTATCATTTTACACGCCGCTGTGCACCATCGGGATTAAAAAATGCCGAACATTTGGGGCTATACAAGCATCTGTTCTCTCATCTTCTATGGTACCGCACATGTTTCCAGTGTATAAAAAATTCAAGACCCACAACATCATTTCAATTTGAATATAGGGCATCAAAGCATGCATGACGTCGTGTATATCACTCTTGCACCATGTAACATTGCAGAAGACCCCTTGTTCAGTGATTTTTCAAGGGGCATCTATAAATACTTGGCTTCTAACCCTTAGAATGAGTCTTTGGCGGCCAAAAATACCAGAGCTCCTAGACAGCTCAAGAAACACCAAGAGAAGAATGATCAAGAGGAATCAAAGGAGAAGAAGAGGGGAGTTGCTCAAGAGGATCTCAAGGAAGAAGAAGGAAGCTAACTTGCCTATGAGTACTCTCTTTTCCCTTTCTTGTAATCTATTTTTGGCAATCTTGAATATATATATTTTTAGTTGTATTTGAAGGATGAACCCTAAGTTTGTGCTCTTGGATTGATTTTATTCTAGATCTATTGAATTTTTGTTCCTTGTATTTGATTACTTGGGCTTTATTATGTTAGATTGATTGTTGGGGATTGATTGATTTTGTCAATTCATTGGTTTGCTTCTAATAAATTCGAGAGATGGGGTTAGGAGTTAAACACCCAATTTATTAATTCGATTGTTGTTTTCCTTCAATTTACGCGAGAGAGAGAGAGAGAGAGAGAGAGAGAGAGAGAGAGAGAGAGAGAGAGAGAGAAGGGGATTAGAACTTGGTAATCAAATGGTTTATAATATTGCCAAGAAATAGGGATATTGTGGCTTCTAGATTTTCTTGGGATTTATTGCTCTTAAAACTTTCTAGATTAAATTGGTGAGGTAGAGATACCCATTGATTTGCTAGGAATGGGAATTTCATTACTTGAGAAAAAGTGAAGTTCACGTTTGAAATTCTTCTTAAATTGGGAATTTATAGGTTTAAGGGTATTTTCTTTACTTGACATAGGTTTGGGGGTGTTCTTTTTATGTGGTCTTTCTCTTTATTCTTATCTCTTGAGGACCTTTGTGACTTTTCTTATGTGAATTTGTTATACTCTCTAGTATATGAGTTTATTAGAATTGTTTTTTCTTTATTTTGTGGGCTAAACAATGAGATTTGAGTAAAATAACGGTAATTGCTAAGTTCTTGTGGATTTGATACTTATTATTTTCTAAACTATGCGATGGGTATACTTGCCCAATTATATGTTTTTAGTGTTTGGTATTTTAATTTAAAGCTTGATTGTTTATGGATTTGTTGATAATATATCCAACACGAAAAACGTACATCATCCAAAAAAAAAAAAAATGAAAATTCTTAGAAAAATCCATTTCTGATATTTATTCTTCTTATTGCACTTTTATTATTATTATTATTATTATTGTTGTTGTTGTTGTTGTTGTTGTTGTTTGGAATAATTCTTAAGGATTTTGAATTTATGCTACCATTTCTGTTCTTATTTTTCAATAATGAATAGGTAATCATCACCTTTTATATTCATTTATATGGCTTCTATTTCCCTACCAATGATTGGTGCATATTCATGAATTAACTCTTTTATGTCCTTATATGATACCACCAGTTAATTGAAATTATTTTGTGACAATAATTTGCTATTCTTTAATTTATACTGAAATACTGATGGTTAATTCCTCTGACATTTCCCCCCATGGCTTTTAAAATAGAGGTTTGGTTACTTGTTATTAACTACTCTAAAATGGATTACAACTTTTGATCCTCCAAGTTGCCCTTCTATGTCCATGCTCTCAGTAACAAATTCTTGGACTTTTTTTTTTTCTTGGGGCGATTTCCGTTTGTTTCTCATAAACTATTTTAACTGATAACTATTATTTGAGGTGCACCTTTTAGTCATAAGTGGACTATCAAAACACAATTTTTATAGTTTCATTGCTTATAAGTGTCTTTACTTACTTGTGGTGAACTTGGATGCTACAAATTTAATATGATTTGTATTGATCATTTGTAGCATGGAGGCAAAGGTGTGCTAGAAGCATCTCTGCCATTTGATCATGCAATGCCAAATTTAATGCATATGGCATTGGTTGAGCCTGAAAAGAATAGAATATTGAAATTTTTTATTAGCCAGGTTAGCCTTTCTTTTGTAATTAGCCAGGTTAATCTTTTTGTGTTAGAAATCACCAACCACTCTTCTATGCTTAATCCTTCTATGTTAAGGATGTAGGCTTTATTCTGTGAACTTATATATGGCTTGTTCTTTTTTTTTTTTTTTTACTTGCAATAATTTTATACCCAAGAGCTAAAAAAGGTTCAAGGTATTCAATTTAACCTTTGAAAATTCTGCTTGAAGTTCAAACACATGTTTTTCTTAATTTTGTCTCTAGTGATGCTATTTCTGTCAAAAGCTTATTATAGGCCTTGCGCAAGAAGATACTATTCCTGTTGTACATTTTTAGTTTTTTTCTTCGTATGCTTCCAAATTAGATGTCTATTTGTTGTGGTCTTATTCTGATAGAATTACACTCACTTAGTTGAGTGGTTATTATTATAATTTTTTTTGAAACGTTGTTTCAATTATGTTCTAGATTTAGCATCTTGCTCACGGTGGCTTTTTTGTTTGGTGACATTTTTTTAGATAAATTTGCACTTGCATGCTACTAAGGAAGACATTGAGAATTTGAGGGAAGAAGTAGAAGTTATTGAGGAGCACATGTTACTTCATTTGTTATTGCAGTATAAACTAAAGGAAGAAGCAGACCTCAAGCAATGACTAAATCGAAGAAAGAAGCAAGCACATGTTGCTTCTAGCAAGCAATGACTAAAATGATAATACCATATATGTCCAAACAATTTTAATCTAAACAAGGATTTTTATATCTTAGGAGAATAATTTTCTTGAGAATTGGACTTGTATGCTTTAAGCATATAAAATTCTTTAGAGATTTTCTTGTAAATATCAGTATTAAGTGTTCCATATAAATAAGTAGCAACAGTATCCATAATATGCATATCAAGATTTTCATGTACTTATAGACTTACAAGATAATAATATCAATCATATGTGAATATGTCTCTTCATATTCAACTTATGATATTTGCGAAAATCTTTGTATCACCAGTCGTGCTTTATATTTCATAGCTTTATTATTTTTATTTTTATTTTTGCACAAATACCCACTTATAGCTCTGTGGCTTCATATCTTTTAGTGTTCAAACTACAAGTTAAAAAATTTCATACATTTTACAAGTAATTTTAATTCTGATTGAATTGCCTCTTTTTATTTTGGCCAATTATTTATATGTTGGCATTCATCAACTAACTTAAACTTAAGATTTTCTTCTAGATTACCAAGAGGTGTATTATATGCAAAAAATATTATTAACAAATATTTCCAATCAATTCCAACTTCATCTTGTAATGATAAAGTTTATGGAGCTTTCTATATTGCCATTACTTTCTAGAGTTTGAGTCTTTTTATATATATCTTGGTCCTCTTTTTTTTAACCTTTTCAATTATAATATTTTGATCATTTAATCTTCTTCTTTTTCTAGAATTTTTATATTTGAAACTAAGAGGTCTGCCATGTTTCACGCGTGCTTTAAACTCATTACCTATAACATTGACATTTTATCTTACAAGAACATCTATTGAAATAGAACTATTTAAAATTAGAATATATGACCTCATTACTCTAATTGAGCCGGCAAAAGTATATGACAATTGATTTTCTATGCATTTATAGTTAAAATATTTTATCTAATTACCCTAGTTAAGTCATCAAAAGTAATAGAAATTGATTTGCTATTTTTTATAAATAAATTATATTTTGAATTTCCAATTCACTAGCACTTGAGTGCAGATTGAGATTATTCAATGATGTTGCCCATGTGATTACCTTTTCTAATTGTCAATTTCCTCCCTAATGTGAGGAACATTTTTTTTTTCAAGATGGCAAGTAGCAAATCTTGCCTTAGATATGCTAAATAGTAAACTTACCTAGATCAATAAAATTCTCATTTACTAAATGATCCATTTCAACGACACTTATTTTGCCATAATACAAGTCAATCATTTTCCCAATAAATATGTTTTCTTGAGACAATAGTTATAATGTATGAATACCAATAATTTTGTTCATTCATTGTCTCAACACGATACCCATTTCAATGGATATCTTTAAAATTTAATAAATTTCTTTAAGACTCTAATGAGAATAATGCATTATATATTATAATTTTTGTCTCTCAACGTAGAAATATGTTAGCTCTTCTAGAGCTTTCAATCAATTTTATACTATCTTTTGTAGTATTGACATTTGTTTCCTTTATCTTCAAGTCAGATAAATCTTACTAATAGTACAAGAACACATATATCATTTTCTATGAATTTACTAGCAAGATTTAGTTTTTCTCTAGTACAATGACATTAGAATGGCATTGAGGTGATATTAATGTCCAACATTATAATCTGACATATTTATTTACTAGGATATTGTTAATCGCCACATTTGAGAAACTAGAACATAAAATTGGCATGCATTAGCTAAAAGATAAGAATACATCATAAATGATAATGTCAAGAAAGTAAGTATATACACTGTACTTTTTTTTTTTTTCCCATCCAACGTTTTTCTACTAGGTTTTACTTGATTAGGTTTTTAATGAAGCAGTATTCCCTATAGAAAGAAAAGTATAGTCTTTTTCTTCACTAGGTTTTTATTTCACAAAGATTTTTTTCAAGAAAAATTTTTCATGAAGCATTTCCAAATATTAAAAATGAAAATCCAAAGAGGTGTAAAACTAATTGTTCATTTTTTTTTTATGTTATCCATTTATCCTAAAAACTCTGCTTATAAGTTTTGCAGACTTTGTTTGTGGTGTTCATTGCCGATCTCAAGCCCGAATGAAGGAGGAGAGTTGCGATAAGACTTGTGATGGCCAGTGTAAAATATAATCACATCTATGACATGAACCAATCTATTGAGTTCATGGGGGCGTTTCATACTCAGCGACGCATTGCACTTTCTAGACTCGAGTGTAGTGATAAATGTGCAGGAGTTGATAGGTTGTTGCCCGAAAGTAATGCACCGTATCAGTCCTCGGATATGGTGTCAAATATGCAAGGGTATATATCTCTTCTTCAAGATCAC